>NJDC01000156.1:53621-70391 GCA_002245475.1 Calephelis virginiensis
AAGAAGCAGAGGACTGTGTAGTACCTGGGCGTGTCATGAATCTTGCCAGCTTCATGAAGGTAAGATTGTAGTTACATTTTTCTAATCTCTAGTACAAACCAAATGGTGTTTCCTAACGGATACAACTTATGAACCTTCAAGACTTATGAACCTTCAAGAAAAGAGATCGCAATTGAAATCAGAGTCAGACTTTTTAACTCTCTTCCTCCACTTCTTCCGATCTCGAGCATTCAATAGTGATAGGTTAATGTCTTGCATATCTATTTTCATGACATCAAGCTAGCGCTATCTAGAAAACGTCTTGCAATTTAAGATTTAAGCTTTTACTTCCCACGTACTCCTTCGATTTTCGAAACCATTGACGCTAAGGTGCAATACAAAATTAAATCATGACACTTTTTTTTTTCGATTTTGCCATTTTCATACACTACTTTCGTGTTGTAGATATACGGCTAATTTTAATGACTTATCTATGATAACAGATAGAACTATTTTAAATCAGTTACAAGGCAACCATTATTATTTTTCAATAAATAATATAAATATCTTAGCAACGAAACCCTACTAGGTATATCTCTAGTATTATTAACTCTTTTTTTATACATAACAGAAATTACAGAAAAACTTAAGACTAAAAAAACGTAAGTACAAATGGCGAGATTGTCTCTAATGAAAGAAATTTCTTCAAGCCATCCCATTAAAGGAAAACAATAAATAAAATATTTAGACCTGGTGTACAAAACTATACTACATACCTACACAAATTAAGCTTAAATAACCCTAAGAAAATGTTCCTTTAATTGTTTTTTGGAAGAAACAAGGGTTTCTCGGTGGTTGGTTCCGTTTAAAAGATACGTATTTTTTTCATAAATACAGTCGTGGTCAACTAATTAGGGATACTCTTTGGTTAAAGCAAATTGTGAATTTATTTTTTATTTTCCAACGAGTCTAAACCATATTCCATATCTTACATGTAAGGTAAGTATAATTAGTCATTTATGTGCCCGATTATACAAACAATAACAACTTCTTAAATATTAAACCTCTTTACAGTATAACTGATAGATTATCGTAGTGCTATTTGTTCAAATAATGCTGGCTGGCCATTTAATTAGGGACACTGAGATATTGCGTTCTAT
Source organism: Calephelis virginiensis (assembly GCA_002245475.1). Classification (NCBI taxonomy): domain Eukaryota; kingdom Metazoa; phylum Arthropoda; class Insecta; order Lepidoptera; family Riodinidae; genus Calephelis; species Calephelis virginiensis. The sequence goes on from NJDC01000156.1 coordinate 54,761, forward strand.
TTTCAAAATTTGAATCTCAATACTTTTTTTTCTTCTTCTCTTAATGTTTCGTGGTAGTTTTGGCGGCAATCCCGATATTTATTTTAAGTTTTGAAAAATATTTTGAAGAAAAATGGGTAAAAATAAAAGTTGCGATCCAACACTACGAAAAATTATCATAAAGTTTGCTGTCGAGCTTGGTTGGTGATACCGAAGGATAGCAGAACATTTAAATTGTTAAAAAACTATGGTATACAATGCAGTGCAACATGTCTGACGCAATAACACAGATTTAAATGTGCCCAGAACAAAAAGATCGAGAAAAACAACTCCGCAAGAAGATAGAATGAAAACCAGGTTAGCTAAGAAAGATCCGTTTCTAGGCTCTATTTTAATTAAACACGGAGTGTTTGGGACAGACGAAAGAGCTGGTGTCTCAGCGAGGACCGTTCGACGACGTCTGGTAGAAGCAGGGTTGTTCGGAAGAGTGGCTCGCAAAGTCCCGTTGTTGGAAAAAGAACATAGAAATGCTCGTTTGGCGTTTGCACGTAAATATGGGCATTGGACCTACGCCCAATGGCAACATGTATTATTCTCTGACGAGACCAAGGTTATTTTGATTTCTTCAGATGGAAGGCAATACGTACGGCGTCAGTAAAAGCGGAAATGAATCCAAGATTCACAAAAAAGCAGGTGAAACATGGCGGTGGAAACATTAAAATGTGAGGTTCATTTTCTGGACGTGGAGTGGGACCTGTGAGGAAAGTTCAGGGTAACTTAGACCAACATCAATACAAGGCAGTATTGGAGGAAACGATGCTTCCCTATGCTGAGGAGCATCTCCCTATTATATGGACGTTTCAGCATGATAACGACCCGAAACATACCGCCCGTTCAGTCAAGTCGTTTCTTACCAGTCAGTCAGTATCGGTGCTAGATTGGCCAGCAAATAGCCCGGACCTTAACCCAATCGAGCACCTTTGTCACGAAATCAAGAAAAAAGTAGCCACTTATCATACCACAAATTTAGATGAACTTAACCCATTCTTGGTTGCCGTGCCAATACGGGAACACTTAATAATTGAGGGTAGAAATTAAACGTTTTGACACTAGTTTAAGTACGATGACAGTTTTGAGCAGGTAAAAGTACAATGAATAAATGTGCAATGCAAACATTTTGTTACAATTAGTGGCGTTTTCATAATGATTAGTTGAAATTTCTTATCAGGACACACGCGGAGGCAAGTGCAGTGTACTTAAATTATTATAATAAATAAAAACACTAAACGTCACTTTACCGTATATAAACTTTTTTTGGAGATAACACTTGTACTTATCCACTGTATACTTTATTTAACACTTTCTACCCAACCGGTTTCACTTTTTACAGCATCATCAGGGCTTTGAAACTAAAGATAAAAAGGACTTTTTTGATTTAACGTTCAATACCTATTTAGTTAGATGTTACTGACGGTACCCACATATAAAAATGTTAACAATAAACAAACCACATCTAAGTTATACCACAGCAATTCTATTTCCCCAAAAATAGGGATTACAAAATGTGATTATATGAAAAAATAAATTAAAATTATATGTCAACTTATAGAAAATTCAATTTAGAAAAAATAAATTGAAAAAATATAAATGATGTCAAAGGTTACAAAATGTCAGAATATACATGAGAATACCCTAGTCAAATTGTCAAAAATATACGAATAACAAACATAATTAAATTATTAAAAAAATAGAATTAAATTAAATTAATGTAAGACATAAATTAGATAAAGATATGAGATAAAATTAACTGTGAATATCTACCTAAATATTAATCATTAAAATAATTTGTGTTTTCTTAAACATTTAAAAATTTAAATTGAGAAGCGGAGAGTTATTTAGGTCTAAGTGATTGTTCAATAAAGTTGGGCCATTTTTAAGTCTATTTATTACTAGCGCTTCTAGAGAATTGAGTTTCCTGCCTGTGTTACAAAAATGAAGTAGTTCAAAGTTACGTGTTGGGTCAAAAGTATAACCCTCGTCCAATAAATTTCTGACATATGCAGAATCTCTTTTTCCCGAGCGCCAGCTCCTAATATGTTCCCTTAACCTTATTGAGAACAATTTTCCCGTCTGACCACGTATGTACCATTGCAATTTTTACAATTTAACCTATAAATTCCACTCTGACATTTTCGGCACTATAGTTTTTTTGTTGAAAAATAATCTATTTACAGATTTAGTTGTATAGAAAACCGGCTTCTTATCTTTTATTAATCTTGAACATTTATAGGAAATATCCCCTAGATATGGCAGTCTTACGTAGTTTTTAACATTATTGACTACTTTAGAAACTCCAGAATATAACGCCTGTTTTAAATAATTCTTGTTCTTTCTTATAATGCAATATATTATTCTAATATATTAGTCCTGGGTTATATCCATTGGTTTTGGCTATTATTTTTATGGTTTTCATTTCTTCTTGAAAATCTTCATAACTTAGTTGTATTATCATGAGACGATGAACCATTGCATGAAAAGCAGCATGCTTGTGACAGACTGGGTGAAATGAATCTATTGGTATTATATTATCACTATATGTCTCTTTTCTATAAATTTTGAATACATGTTTTTTTATTGTTATTACTTATGTTAATATCTAAAAAGTTTATTTGGCGATAGCCAATTTCCATTGTAAATTTTATACGTGAATGTATTGAATTTATAAACAACAAAAAAGCATGGAGTTCATCTATGGATCCGATCCAGAGACATAAAACATCATCAACATACCTATACCAGTATGTGATACACTGTTGAAATTTATTATTGTTGTAAATCTACTTTTCTATACTATTCATAAATATGTCTGCACATAGTGGTGAAAGAGGGCTTTCCATAGCCAAACCATCTAATTGTCTATATGTTATGTTGTTGTAAGTAAAATAATTTTGTGATAGACATACATCGAAAATATGTGTTAAGTCAACAATTTTCTGTGGTTCGAATATCGATTCGGACATTACTTGAAAGATTTCAGCTTTACAGTCATTAATTGGTATGCTAGAAAATAGATTTCTCACGTCGAAAGAAACTAGTATGCCTTCCTATGGTATAATGACAAAGTATACAGTGGATAAGTAAGTACAAGTGTTATCTCCAAAAAACGTGTATATACAATGGAATTCCACCAATTGCCGACGATAACAAGTATAGATTTTACTTTACCGTACTTGAATTTAGTAAATAAGAAATGATTTAAAGCATTTTACAATTATACAATTATATGTATAATAAGAATATAAGCTTTGTTGCATCCGAAAGTTTACTGTACCAATTTGGGTACAGCGGTCACATGTGTAAGTAGTTTTACCTTCTTCCAAACACAATCTATAAAATGTTCAAGGTGAGAAACTTCAACCAATGGAATGTTTGTTACGAGGATATATCCATAGCCGAACCCATAGTGAAGCATTACCGGCATTTTTCAGCAATTTATTAGATGCACGCTTTGGATATAAAAATTTGGTTACGACGAGCTCCTCAGCATATTGTTGCAGCTTCAATATTTACTGTTGTAAGTCTACAACTTGTAGTACAGATCCTTAAAAAACCGGAGTTGTTAAAATGTTGTTAAATAATTTGACAACAAATCCGCAAACCACAAAGCTTACTTCGATAACTTTTTCACAAGTTATGATCTGCTAAACGATTGTGTCAATTGAGTTATCGTGCTACAAGAACCATTCGCGAGAAACGTACTCGAAATGCCCATTGACAAACGCTAAGGATATGACGAGAAAAACAAGAGGTGAGTTTGATTACAGATTCGATAAAAAAAAAACGAAGTATTGCTGGAAAGACAACAGCATTTGCACGATGGCAACCAATTATGATACTTATGAACCGGTGGGCACTGTAAAGAGATGGTCTGCTGAGAAGAAGCAGAAGGCTGACATGACGATCCCAAATGTATACCAAAATTATAACAAGGGCAAGGGTGGAGTCGATGAAATGGATCAATCACTTTACAGAATCGGCGTTCATAGTAAAAAAAAGGTGGTGCGTATTGTTATCTACATGATTGAAATGGCAATAGCATTACAGCCATTTAAAGCATAATAATCGGACCAAATTATGCAAATAATAGTTACTGAGAAATCAATAGGGTTTTATATTTGTATGTACATAACCGGTTATTGTTCTTCACTATCTTATCTTGCATGTTCCTAATTAGTTGACCACGACTGTATATATTAATCTCGTGACACAATGTCCAAAAAAATTCTGAAACTGTTAAGCCTTTTTTATTGCATTTCGTGTCTATCTGTATTTTGGTCCCATTTAAAAGATACGAAATTTTTTCTCGTGATATTACTTCCTCTTAATCTCTTTTACGAACTACTAGGCAGTGAGGCAGATGGTCTATTCTATACAAGGGACCTGGACCAACTTGGAACAAATTTGCAGTCCTGTATGCCCAATATGTTGAACTTTTAGACATATTACACCTACATTGTACTTACCAAATTTGTAAATTATGTTTAAATTCTGTTTTTAAATGTCACAAACAAAATAGCCCTTATCAGTGTTGCTAGTTATAGATATTTTTTTAAAGGTGGCCAGCAATGCGTTTAAGCAGTACATGCCTCAAAATGAAACTATTACTACAAATCTCATAGAAGCCTTGTATTGGAAGCTTGTATTACTGGGCACAGACCATGTGTGTGTCAATAGTGCGTCGGTCGACACCGGTGAAGAGGGTTACGGTTTTATGAAAAGCAAAACTGTCCTTGATGGCAAACATCCGTGGAATTTGAAGGTAATTTTATTTTCTAATTTCGTGAAAATTCATGTCCTGTTGTACATGTTCTACAAGTCATTTTAATTTGTCAATTTTTAATTTAAAACAGTTTTTGAGGTGGCCGTTTCTACCAAGCTTTGATCTTATTTCCGTTAGGAAACGTAGGGTAATTGAGAAATATACTTTATTTTGACATCATAATTATTATGTACACCAAATAAAAATATTTTTGTATAGAAGGCAAACTTATCCATCCGTGAACCTTTCAGAATTAAAAGAGTAAAGTTTGCATGTTGCCACAAAAATAAAAGGGTTGCAAACATGACCTAAGTGTGTCTGGAAAGCGATCTTATGAGGTTTGGTAGAGACAGGATAAAGCAATTTTTTTTTAACTGGTATTATTTCATTAAAAAAATACAAATAGATTTGATTTGCTGAAGTGAATAATAAGTATTAGAAATACTAAAGTGTGTATTTTTGTATAGTACATGTTCCCCAGAAACGACTAAACAGATTGAAATAAATTTCAGATTGAACCTTGGATTAATTTAATAAGTCGCATTCTATTTACTTGCAACTTACATCCATCTACATTCGCGTTATATATCTATTTTATCCACCTTCTTCTGCCATTTATCTGCGTGACAGAAACACCAGAGTCCATGCACGTGCACTTTCCAATTTTAACACCTCCACTTTCTTTCAATTCTACTTTTCCTTGATCTTGCTGAGAATGCTTTAAAATGTTTGATGCAACGTTATGTAAGTTTTTGTTGATCAGGTACTAAGTCGTAATACGCGCAACCTGCTGAAAAGTCTGGGTTCAGTTCTGGGCGTCACCGTACCAACACTGCACTTTGGAATGATATTCTCTACCAGTTGCTGGCACCGGGACCCCCATGGCTTGCCATGGATAGAATACATGCATAAAGGTTCTGAAAAAATCTGGTAAGTAATTTCTTTTTTACATTAGCTTACGGTGTAATATATGAAACAAGAAATCGATTCTTTAAATGGGTAATAAATGAAGGATTGCAAGTGTGCCGGTTTTAAGTAATGTGATAACATTATAGATTTTTTCTGTCGATTTTCATGTCAGTTGTGTGACTATTTTAAGTACTTTTAAAAGGAACAAAAATCCCCTTTTGTCAAGAAGTTATTTATTTAATCAACACAACATGAATATCTGTTTTAAAAAAAACATCACTCGAAACTGCGTATAGTATTAGGATTTCTGAAAATTTTGATTATTCTCAGTTGTGTGACATCTGAGCCCGCCATCCATCACAATTTTGCCTACTGACAAAACATACCTAATCATAATTATAAAATAGTATTCTTTTCAAAGATACTATTATATTATGAACGCGAATACGTACTTTAGAGATTTTAAATGTAAATGGGTAATCAGTAAAACCCCTTACGGCTTGGCGTAATGTAAGGGACAGTGACACAACCGAACTAACTAAGGCTGTCATTACAAGACGCAAAAATGTATGTATTGCAATAGTGATTCATTATAATGTCTTTACTGATCATATAACATATAACATAAGTGATAAGGCTACATATTAAAAAAAAACAAAGTATCTTCACGCCCACATCCCCGAAGAGGTAGGCAGAGGTACAACCAAGGCACCCACGACTAGCCGAAGACACTAAGTCCCACAATGTGATAGGTGGCAAGCCTATCGCCAATCGGGCACATTTCCAATCCCGACCAACATTTTTTTTTATTAGAAAATGGAAAAATCCAATTTTCTTTTTGTTGGCCGACCCGGGATTCGAACCCGGGACCTCATGCAGTCAAGTCCAACACCCGGACCGCTAGACCACAGAGGCGATAAAAAAAAAACAAATAGCAGAATGTGAACTTGATAACAAAAATAAAACCTCTTCCTAGTGCATAATTACTCAATTACCAATAAAAAACTGATAAATTGATTTTAGGCACTTAGTTTTAGTTTTAAGTATAAATTAACTATTTCTTATTGCCACATCCAAAACAACAATTCGAAAAAATTAAGTGCGTTTCTATCCAAGGCCATTTCAAATTAAATTTGTAAAAACGCGCAGTCATTGTAAGCTAGAAAATTGTCAATATCGTCATATACAGCTGTAGGTATATATATATAGCTATATACATAGCTATGTTGAAGGAAAATTTTTCGCGAAGCAATAAAAAAGGCTTTTCAGATTACCTGAAAATAAAATTCAACTTTGGACTATAAAAAAATATGTAAACAAAATTTAACGTAAAAACTCATCCAATATTTTTTAAATAAATTCTATCCAGCAATTATTACAATTCGTTACACAAGTGGACAAGCCTGTTGCCAACCCCAGTGAATAGAAAAGCAGCAGATCAATCTTAAAAAAGCAGTAGAAAACAGTAAAATTACATTTTCAAAACATTAAATCTACTGTCTCAAAAACCTTTCAATTGGGACATAGAATTAGTTATATACTTAGATGTATAGTTAATGAAACTACTGCAGCACTACCAGTAGTACTTTTTTAATTAACACATTTTTGATGTGAAACATCTATAGACGCACGTAAAACAGATTTCTGGCGTAGCGTTATATCGACTGTGCGATTCTCTCCTATCGTAATATTTTATTTTATCATTATGACATATTTAGTTCATATCACAATCTGTTATTTTTTGCATATTACTTTTACAAAATAATGTCGATGTTTCGCATCTGCCAAGCGTCCCGTGACGGGTCACTTTCTTTTATAAAGTACATTACTGAAAAAAAACAATTACATAATTTTATTATTCATTAAAAATAGGTATTCAAAGTTGCAAACATTATTTATTAAAAATAGGTATTCAAAATTACAAACATTATTCATTGTTGTGTATTGCTCCATCCTCAACATTTTCTGTTTCATTGTTTTTGTTAAAATCGTACATCCTTGAATTAAAATTTTTCATACGCTTTTCAGTAGCATTCGTTTATTTCGAATTTTGTATGTAAAATGCCTTTGATCGGCAATTACCGTATATTACGGAAATTGCCGTATCAATAACAGCACTGGCGTAAAAAACAGAAAATAGTACTAAAACAGAAAACACTGTTGTCACGTTAATAACAGTAAATCTACTGTTAAAATAGTAGGGTTGGTAACACTGCTTTACATATTCAAGCATATAGTGACTTTACATTTCCCTTATACGTGACTGTTCAGTTAGTCACACAACTGAGGTTACATAATGGGGCGTTTCTGTATGTACATCAGATTTTAAAAATAATTATGATGTTAGTCAGCATAAAACACTGCTTATAAAATACATTATAAAATAACCTAACAATTTCTGTAGAGACATTTACAAAATGTTGATAACAAGTCAAAATAAGGTCACATACCTGGAGCAAAAGTTCTGTTTACTGCTCGCGCCACGAACATAACTTCAGTTATGAAACTACTGGGATACAATGGCAAAGAGAATCAGTTTCATTTGACAACTTAGCAATATGGTGCTGCCCAAACATAAATACAGTATTTGTCCAGTCGTTGAATATTAAAGAAATTAGGTCACACAACTGAACATTCCGGAAATAACATTTCGAATTTTTCATTATTCGAGTTTAATTTTAAATCTAGGAGATTTTTAGAGAATTCATTATTCGGAAATATTAATGAATTGATTGATTATTATAATTTATACATAAAAACAATAATGTCTTAACAAAAAAATATCATTTACTCGATTTTTGTTTCGACATCAACGAAGGGGACAGTTAAAAAATACACTTTTCGCAAATTGAAAAGTGTTTTATTTTATTTTTAAAAACAATATAATTAACTATACAAATGATAGACCCATTATCATTTCTCGTGCCTAATTACTTAAACTGAAGCATCAGTTCTTTGAAAATTCAACTAGAATTTCAGGGACACCAAGAAACTAGGGGGTATACATTTTTGTGAAAATGCCCAAATGCTAATTCTCCCTTGGTATCGGGATCTTGTACCATATAATATGCTATTATGCTACCTTGGCTACTCTTTAGCACTGAATAAACGAGTCCATTATGTTGGCGAAATGTGGTTTTTTTACAAAAAGAAAAAATCTAATTACGGTCGTCCGTTATCGACTATTAACTTGAAACATTTTGTGCAATTATGAAAAATAAAAAAATATTTATTTGTAAAATATGTGTAATAAAAAGTTGTTACAAAGATAGTTAAGCATACATCATATTCTACCACATTAGCACTGTCACTTTAAGGCAAATAACCAATGATATAGCCATAACGGATTATGGTTCATTGATTATAGGAATCGGGCTTACATCGACAGGAATAGGAAAGACGATAGTATCAATCTGGGTGAGCGTTCCTGTTCCTGTTGCGGTACTATTACATTTGTCATTAACATCGAGACTTTGTAAAGGTGCTTTACTGTTGCAATGATCATCTGGTTTAAAACTATAATTTTATCGTCAGTGCTCGCCAATTCGGGTGAAGGAGGGACACAGGAGATTTGACCTCGTAACCTGACGTTAGTCATGCGCCATTATCACCTTTAGTTTATATAAGGTCTTTCCAAATTAATTTTCGAAATTGTGCCCGGATATTCTTTGTGTTTATCTGAAGTAGTAAAAAAGCTCCTATAATATTCCATAATTAATAAAAAAACTTAAACTTTGTTAAAGTTGGCCATGACTTTAATCCCTAGCAATACAGTGAAGAAAAAAAGGAAAAGATAAAAAAATATCTCAGATTACCGTTGGAGGAAAACGTGTTAATTAAAAAAACATATTTACTTGCTCAAGTTCAATATATGGATGTGATGTATAAAAAAAAAACAAAAAAAATCATTTAAATATCAGTTGGGAGCAGCGTTGGCGCTAGGGCTTTTTAGCTGCAATATTAGTTTTATTTACGATTTTTTACGTTTTCAGGTTCGTATGTTTAGTCTCTATTTGAAGTGTCGTTAACTAATTTGAGAAAACATGGTATGGTATAGGCCGCGTATGTTTCTCACCATTCGTAAATTGAGCTGATTGTCTACCAATCCTTTATGAAAATTCAATAAGTTAATTTTTTTTTTAGGTACGGTATTCCGGACAAAGAAAGTTATAACTTCCGCAAAGCGGTTGAAACGCTATGCCCAACTGTATGCCAAAATAAAGAGATATGGCTTCCTTCGGATATAACAATGATACCACCGAATCTTCTGATGGAACATCAAGTATCTCTATCACGATTGATACAAAAACCGGGAGAATACGTCTTCGTATTTCCAAAAGCATACTCCAGTTCCATCTGCACAGGGTTTTGCGTGTCTGAAAGTGTATATTTTGCAACTAGCGCCTGGCTCTCTACTATACAGCAAGACTTTGAGGTTAGTGCAAAATTATTACAAGCGTTTATGTAAGTTGCAATCTAAGAGCTATTATTACCTGAAATTAGGTAATAGTTGGCAAAATGTCTTTGCAACGAAACTCTAGTAGGCGTATCTCTAACTGTTGATAGGTAATTGAAATTGACCTTTACCTTGTTCCGATAGAGTCTGGCATCTCCATTTTGTAGCAGATATCTTCAATAGTTTTCAAATCTGAAATTTAGTTAACATGTTTGTTTGAATGAAAATCCTTGGATGTGTGACGTCATTTAAAAATTAACATGGCGGAACGCACAAAATGGCGGATTGGTTATTTTAATGCACTCCTACATAGTGGGTGTTTAATTAAAGGGCTCGCCAACCTAGTCCCATCGTGTCTGTGCTTGTTTGACAATTTCTTATGAGAACTTCTTAAGCCCTGATTAGGAATAGCCCTCATAAAAGTTTATGACATAGCAATGTAAAACTTTAAGAACTTATTTTAACACAAAGTGACATAAATAAAATGACCGTAATAAATTCGGGAAACCGTTTTTTTGCCACTCTTTCTTAATTAGTGCGATTTAGTTATTGAAAACAAGATGAATATACTCATACATACATAATTTATGTGATACTCTAAAAAATTGTTTTTTTCGTTATGCATAACATTGTTACATTTTAGAAAATTTAAATTAGGTTTTGTAATTCATATTTTACTCTCAAGAGAGCAATTTTATCTTTCACTATCTTTTTGCATAATTTGACTGCTGAAAGCAAATGTTTAACGTTTGAACCGATTTGACTTTGATTCACATTTAGTTTGAAATTTCTTAAATTCATAATCTCTTGCAGAAAGTGCGCAAAAGTTGCGAACCGACGACGTTTGCACTAGAGCAATTACTGATCGCTATAGCAAAGGATGCACGGATCCCCGTGTCGGTGTTGCAACATGTTCATTCAATATTGAACACTTTGATCACAGAAGAAATAAAGAACCGTTTCGAACTGGAAAGTCTTGGCTTGGTGGTAAGTAAATTCCACGATGCTTAAATGTTTTCTTTTTGGTGTTGGTATGATAGCACTTGGGTCACCCGGATATGGCTGACTGCACTAGTGGAATAATTCACTAACCAGCAGCGGGTGATAAGGTAATCAGTAAGGTTACTTTTGAATGGCGATTTCACGCGAATGTGAAGGAAGCCAGACAGGTTTGTCAGGATCGTGAGGTCTGGCACTCGATACTCTCTTCATATCCCGTAAGGGACTGTGAAGATACGTATGTATGTATGCATTTAAAAATTAATTCCCATTTCGCGTGGTCATCACATCACGCCTGAAAGGATGGAACAATTTTACTAATTATTTTTTTATTGTGCCAATACAAATTTATTTAGGAGAAGACTCTTATGAAGAAAAAGACCGGAAAATTGTAAGGAAAAAACAATACTTAATTTTTCTTTCAATGCTATTTGCATGTGCTGTAAGTTCTCTGGGTCAGCTAGAATTCTGTAAAAAATTAATCCTTATTTCCGTTGATCATAGCATCACCCGCGAACGGTTGAACGGATGTTCTTTATTGTTGTGTTAATCAGAGTCATTATAAGGTCCATATGAATAGAAAAGCTAGGATAATGGAGAAAATAAAAAAAATGCCGTATTTAATTTTTCATACACAAACTCTATTAGTTATTCTATTTTAGCAACACAAACTCCACTAGGTTCATTTCTGAGTATCTGTAGATTTTAACAAATGTAAATTTGTGATTTAGAAACCGCGCCTCATTGTAAAAATAAATATAAGTGATATCTTACTACCCCTCGTTCAAACCTTTCGTGATAAAAAATTTATTTCGAATACCATTTTGTTTATTTTTTATTATTCGTCATATGGTTAGGAAAGTTTAATAATACTAATTGAGAAATTCTTGTCCCAGCCCCGCGTGTGTGACCTAAGTCGGAAGCCCTACAAGATAAGAAAAATGGAACAAGAGGAGGAATGCTATGTGTGCCGGACAAAGCTCTACCTGTCCAAGGTTTGTATATAATACTAGCACTAGATTTTAAACTTCCGTTATTCTTAAGGATCATAAAAGCGGTCCCAGTGTTGTCGCATTTTAAAAAGTTTACGATTATATGTTACAGGTAAGAGGATTTTTGGGCAATAGCTCCTCGATGTGCTTGCAACACGCATTGCGTATTTTGCAAAACAAAAATTCAAAGAAGAAACCAGTTGACAAGTTAGAATTGGATGTTTATGTTACTGTGGATGAGCTCGAACATATTCTGAAAGCACTACAAGATAGGCTTATTCCACAAACTAATACCAGCAAATAAGTTATTTAACAAGGAGGCCATATTTTTTTGTTACAACTTCTGATTTATGTCCGGTCCCTACTTCCTATACCCTTGATACGAGTTGTTTTGCTTGCGGGCGGTAGTTTTTATACGATTGGTACATATTAAAAGTTCAGGAGGAACCGAGCGTCACGAAGTTAAACTGTCTTTTTTTACTACTAACTAATTAAACACAGTGGTTGTTTTATAAAACTTTTCGTATATGAACTAGAAATTTAAAAAAAATGCTCCTATGTATAATTTAACTAGAATTAATATTTAAGTTTAAAGTTCACTTTTAGTTAGATTTAGGAAACTTAACGTATTTTTTAGACTGATTTTAATCATCACGCCTCCCTTTTCATACTGACAACGGATCTTGTCTTAGTAAATGCAATTTTTGATTACATTAAGATTTGTTTAGTTTAACTAAACTTATAGATTTTCATGCTTTGTGAAATGTTAAGGCGCAGATTATTACTATTTATTTCTAACTTTAAGGTAGGTTACTTAACAAACTTTATTACATAAAACTTTATTGATAAAAACACATCACAATCAACTTAAAGTCGACTTTTAACACAAAATTATGATATATTAACATAAAAGATAGAATATTTACTCAATATAATATTGTTGTAAGATTCTTTAAAGTTGGTTTTCTAGTTTTCTCTACTAAACATTTTTTTGTTTACCACAACGACTTACGTATGCTCGGTCCCTATAATTAACGAACCCTAATCTTTAAGCATTTTTAGTCTACAAGCAACGAGTCATTTAAAGTTTGCGATTCGCTCAAAAATCTATGGTCCGTAAGCAAAACGATTAGTTACCTCAATAGAAGCCGGGCAGTAGTCTGCAAATGAAAGTCATTTATTTAAGGGTTATAGTAAGAAAAAAATCTAGTTCAGGCCGGTAATTAAGTTTCACATTGTTACGTTTTAAGAATGTTAACGCTCATTGAACAAAGAAAGTAGTTGTACTGCGAATTTTTGTGGAAAAAATATGTTTTTGAATCTCATGCTAAGGACCAAATACATTAAATATTAAGTTATAAAGTATGCCCAAAAAATTTTATAAATAGTTTAGTTTGTATTCATTCCATTTATATGTACGAAAAAGGGCCCTAGGCTGATAATTTATAAACTTGAACAGCTCAATTGTAAAGTTAACTTGACAACCATTGCAATCGATCTATTGTTATTGTTGGTGTCAAAAGGCATTCCAATGACTTGAGCTATACTATAATGGTAGTTCTGTTGCTCCAGGTTTTTTATTAATTTAATCTTGCTATAAAATTTATTGACGCAATTAGCAGTCAATAAATTGAGGGAAAATTAATTTAAGTTGTGCTATTTTTGGGTTTTTTTTTATATTAAAGTAAATCGAGTGAATCCGATATTAGCTTCAAATAAGTATAATTTATTATTACTATTAAGTTTGTTAATTACAAGCTTTAAATACTTGGCTGTGACCGTTTGACCAATGTAAACCAACATTGGTCAAAAGTCGTTATAAAAAAAATATTAATTTAATTTGACATTTCTAAATGTCAAGCATATTATGGTTTGTCCACAGATGAAAAAGTAGCCCATGAACTTTTGGAACACAACTGCCTATATGATGGCGAATTCTAATATGTACTGTGAAAATTCTGTTCATAAGAGGCTGCTTTACTAATCTAAAACTGAATTACTATAACTTAAATAAAACACGCGTAAATTATTTACTCGACTAAATAAGTACATATAGGACATAAATATTTACTATATACAAAGTAGCCAATCAAAAAGTAGAAATTTTATCCACATAAAGAACGAAACTGGTGATAATTTTGTTGTGCACTTACTAAGCTAATTTCTAGTTTTCGCTATGTTGTTTTCGATAGTAATAGAAAGAGACAAAACAAGTTTGGTGCTGTCAGATTAGTTTGTGCATGGCATTCTTACAGGCTATTGTTAAAAAAGGCCCAAGTTGAATGTCCAGAATGTCTGAAATGTTCCATCTCTTTTCTTTTTGTGCTATTGAATAATTAGTATAAACTATAAATAAGTTTAGTTGGTGTATAGCAGAATAACCACCACTCATTGGCACAAATGTCATATATCTACATAATACTTACGTTAAGAAGAAGTATAGAAGGAGAGATGCAGTATAAGCCACACATACGAGCAATTTTTGTTACCTTATTTGAAACTTATTCTAATTTACTAATTAAAACTTATTCTAATTTATTAATTCTTTTTTGAATATTTTTTTTTTATTAATGTTAAGCCATTTTGGAAAAAATCTAACATCTTTCAAATTTATTATATTTATATAAAAAAAAATTTAATATTCAATTTTTACTTGATGAAGTTTTGTTTTTTTAGAACTTTTGGGGGTTCATCCTTTTTTATCTTGCATAATTACTGTGAGAGAACATCAAATTGTTATGATTTATTTTGTGGTTTTGTTTAATACACTACAAGACCCGTCGAGCTTCGTACCGCACGCCCCGTGTCATTTGAGTTTTTTACCATAATTTTTTTAGCTATTCGGGACTGAGACGAAAAAAATAATATATAGTTTAAATCGGTCCAAGTTCTCGAGTTCTAGTGTGTCAAGCCCGTCTTTCTTTATTTTAAGGTATGTCAGTGTCCGTGCTCAATGTAATCAAACTTAAATGTTACATGTAAAACTATCAAATATTCGAAAATATGTAATCTTAGTCATAGGTATAGAAAATAAGTTGGTGTCTCGTAAAAACTCTATAAGTCTGTGCGATACTGAATGATTTTTTAACGAGTTGTCAACCGATTGTATTAGAAGACTGAACTATGCAGGGTTTGTATCGTTTTTCTGATAACATAAGGGTAAAAGTAGGCATGGCTAACCCGTTTTACAAACGAACTCTTCCTGTATACACATCAACATTATTTTAGAACACTTGCTACAAAAAAAAATTAAACACTAGTTGAACACACGTTTTACTCAACACTATCTAAAATTGTATTCTCAGCCCATAACATACTGTCACATCATCCACGTGTAGCATGTTATTGGTTGTATATCAAATTTAGGCAGTGTTTAGTTCAACACGTGGTTTTTTTTAGTAAAGCGGTTAAACTTAAAATTTAAAAATGGAGCATGTTATGATGTTGTGAAAAAAATTAATAAAAAGTAAAAAAAAA
>NJDC01000156.1:70738-101118 GCA_002245475.1 Calephelis virginiensis
CAATTTTCTTAGTAAGTTAGTTTTGGTGTTAAGTGTTAAGTGTAAGTAGTTGTAAAATCCTTAAAAGAAAAAGAAGGACGAAAACAATACTATTTCATGTCCGCAACTCTAAGTATCGATACACTAAAATAAATGAACTGGGAAATATTAATGCGAGTTTGAGTCTTTTACCATAATTTTTTTAGCTATTCGGGACTGAGACGAAAAAAATAATATATAGTTTAAATCGGTCCAAGTTCTCGAATTCTAGTCTGTCAAGCCCGTCTTTCTTTATTTTAAGGTATGTCAGTGTCCGTGCTCAATGTTATCAAACTTAAATGTTAATTGTAAAACTATCAAATATTCGAAAATATGTAATCTTAGTCATAGGTATAGAAAATAAGTTGGTGTCTCGTAAAAACTCTATAAGTCTGTGCGATACTGAATTATTTTTTATCGAGTTGTCAACCGATTGTATTAGAAGACTGAACTATGCAGGGTTTGTATCGTTTTTCTGATAACATAAGGGTAAAAGTAGGCATGGCTAACCCGTTTTACAAACGAACTCTTCCTGTATACACATCAACATTATTTTAGAAACACTTGCTACAAAAAAAATTAAACATTAGTTGAACACACGTTTTACTCAACACTATCTAAAATTTAATTCTCAGCCCGTAACATACTGTCACATCATCCACGTGTAGCATGTTATTGGTTGTTTATTAAATTTAGGCAGTGTTTAGTTCAACACGTGTTTTTTTTAGTAAAGCGGTTAAACTTAAAATTTAAAAATGGGGCATGTTATGATGTTGTGAAAAAAATTAATAAAAAGTAAAAAAAAAACAATTAAAACATGTAAGCAAAATAATGTTAGTATTACTGGCCAACTAAAGGCTCTTTCGTGTCCACCGTTCGAGGGAAATCGTTTAGCAAACATTTTTTTGAGCCACGTCGTGTTTCAATTTTTGAAATTCTGAAATCTAAAAACTATAAACATAATAAGCCTAGTCATGGGGGTGTTACTCCGTATTTTCTGTCTTTTAGCACAAATCTGAGGGCTGATTATGTATCTCATTGGCCAACTCAAAATTGAAGTGTACGTGAAATAGCTGTGAAATGACGTCATTTTGTATTTGCTAACTCCATTGTATTTCTGTTGGTCACTGGAGATAGCAAATATGTAACACGTCATTTGACAGATATTTGATGTACACTTCCATTTTGAGTTGGCTACTGAGATACATAAGTTCTGTGTTCTGTGATTGTGATCAAGAAGACGAAATTGTTACTTCATACTCGAAAAAATGCTTGCTATACAATTTTCTTAGTAAGTTAGTTTTGGTGTTAAGTGTTAAGTGTAAGTAGTTGTAAAATCCTTACAAGAAGAAGAAAACAATACTATTTCATGTCCGCAACTCTTAAGTATCGATACACTGAAATAAATGAACTGGGAAATATTAATGCTAAAATTTGAAGTTTTAAATGTTTTATAACTAGTATTACAAATTAACTTTATATAGTAACGGAATGAGATCTTACACTTCAAATATTATAATATGTATTATCGTAGGTATATGTGATCGAATTGATGTTACTTAGTGTTGCGTTTGCATTATTACCTACAGTACGAATAATAGTAATATCGACAACAGATAATAAAAACACAGATAGATACAAATTTAATACGATCACATTATTTTTAAAAACTTATATTCTTTAAATTATTGATATAAACATTGAAACAGAAGTCTATTAGATAAATTTGATTAAGATTTTTGATAAGTCTCGACACAGTATGTGGTTAAAAACATTATGAGCGTTGAACACGATTTGCGAATTTTGTTTAAAGCTACATGTAAGAGCTACATCCACAAAACTGGTAACTCAGGGATTGATTAAAGCCTTTTTCCGTCCATTCAGTTAAGTGGATGTACCATTGCATAACATCTTAGTTGTAACGTTTGTATAGCAAACTATAACACGCATTTAAAACGATATTAATAATGTGTTTCAACGCACAGATTATAAGTTTCCAGTCGAGTTTAACGCGCATAATATACTGCGATCATTCGAAATCTTAATAATACTTTTATCTAGGTTTAGTTAGAAAAGACTATTTAATTATTTTCGTATATCTTTTTCTACTACCACTTTAAGGTATCATAGTGATTTGTAAAATTTAATGAATAGGTGCGACGTAATATATCTACTTGGAAAAGATTCTAAATCTTTGTCTGGTTTCAACCTAATCATTAAATTAAAAAAGTCGATGTTATTCTATTCCGCATGAAGTAGTAGGTAACCAGCGATCCAACTGCTGCGAAGTGCAAACACAACATACACCACGTGGGTGGAGCCGCGTGGGAATATGTGTCCTGTGTGTTACGTGATTAATAAATGTTGTGAAAAATATTTTGTTTTTATTACATTTTGTGCCATTGCCCTAACTTTTAAAAGTTACTCGCCTTCTGATCTTTCGTATAACTTTATTTTTTATTAGCAAAAGTGAAGTTACATACCAGTTGAGCGGGCCGGAAGTTTTATTAGTAAGAGTTTGTTATTTTGTTTCGCAAAAATACTTAAATTTAACTAAGTTTTAAGCCTTTTTGGAGTAGGGCTTCGTCAAATTAATCCACAGCGATAGGACTGTGTAGCCCATTTTAGTCAGTATCTGAATAAAAAAATGTAGGTAGGTAGGTCAACGGGTTCGGTGTAAGACTTGACGCCATGAGTTCCTAGGTTCAATCCCCGGGTTGGGCAACAAAAAGTTTATTTACTTTCTTTAAAATTTGTATAAATTTAAACCAAGCTCAAGGCAAGTGCTAAAATAAAAACACTTTAAAGAGAATTTCAGCTGTAACAACGAACTCATTTAGTAGGTGGACAGATCTGGTATTCGTTACCCCAGCAAGAAAGTAGCACTATATGGTTGGGACCTATAATTAGTGCTCAACCTGCTGTAAATGTGCGCCGAATAGAAAAATTGTACATGTTTTGGAAATAAACGGAAAAAATGGTTCCTGCTGGTTTAAAGTTGCTCCAGCAGGAAAATTCAAAACAAATTATCGGATAATTGGGATTTTGAAAATAAAAAAAAATGTTGATTTTTTTATATATTTTATAACTTCGTTTTTAATTATATCAATTTGTCATGCGAAAAACTGAAAAAAAAATATTTTTTCATTTAATTATACGCAATTAAAAGTTGATAAAATTTAATTAAAAATCACGTGACTATGAACGCGACACGATTATTGTAACGTCATAATGTTAGAGCTGTTCAAGAATAGTATAGCTTTTACGGCAATTACAAGTGACTTGACAATAATATCGAAAATTTATTGCTAAAAAAATTGTTACTTAATTCCGTCTGCCTATGTGTGACAAAGGATTTATAAAGGCAAAGTTTGATAATATTCCTGATGTTGATATATTTTTGATAACAATTTTTTGACAAATGATGTTCGGTTCGAATCTGCTGAAGTTTGAGGTGCCAAGGCATCAAGGAAAATCTGTACAGTAGAAATATTAAAAAAAAAAGAAATATTTAAATATTTATTTTTATATATGTTCAATATAAATATTTCATTTCATAAATTGTAGAGTATCGTGTGAGAGTTACGGCGACAAAGCTATTGACACGGCGACATTGAATTCGAAGCAAAGTTTATTCAGCTATTTTAATTATTAATGAAAAGTCAAGAAAAATTCAAGATGTTCAATGCCATGACTGTGCAGCTTTAACAGGTAATTTATACTCCTATTCAATTGTATTTTTTTTGATGTTCTAAGCAATAATCACCTTTTCTATTGTGTGGACAGGTGGTTGTAAACATGCATTAGCATTACACGCAGTGCAGCAATGAAGATCCAACACCAACAGAAGTCTGAAGTAGCTTGCTATCTTATAATCGTTGTATCGCCTTGTTTTTCACGATTAAGTTGACAATCAAACTTGTGTGGTATCACATCAATTTTAATCTTTGCTTTACCTCCCATAATTGTATATAAAATTTTCCATATCATCTTTTAACTAGAAAAAAACATAAACCATAATAATTATTTGAATATCATTATAACGACAGAAAAATCATTATAATATGAAATTCATTCATTATAATCTAGTCCAATACATAACCTATATTTTTATCAAATTATTTAAATTTTCAATTGAATCAAAATTATTACATAAAAATTAATGAATTCATTACTTAAACATCTAACTAACTAAACTAACATTATGACGTCACATTCACTCGGGTTTGTTCGGGAGCTGTCGGCGTGTCTTCGGTACTGAATTCAAACACTTATTTTTATTTTGATATAACAAATTTTGCAAATTTTTTGAAGTTATACTTCTTTTGGCGCGTTAGGAAAAAATGATGAGGGTAAATTTTGACGATGCGCGCGCACACCGTCACGAAAAACCGACATGATGAAGTTTGCTATAGATAACATTTTAGTTTTAAAAAATATTTTTATCTTATTACGCCGAAGAAGTATAACTTCTAACGCGTGTACATAAGTACACACACTTTATTTTTAAATAGTTTTGTTATAAAACTTAAATATGATCTTCCTCTTTATCGCAAAAAAAAATCCAATTAAAAATTGCTCAAATTGTTACCGCCGCAGGAAACGCAGAACAAATTTAATGTTTAGCCCAGAAATTCAGTATGTAGCTCATGCGCAATTTTAACTTTCCGATAGTTAGTTTAGAATTTTCCTGTTGAAACAACATTACCCCAGCAGAAATCGTTTTTGCCGCTTATTTCCAAAACGATAACATGCATACATTATTTTTTCTTCGCACATTTCTCTTGGATATAACTACCCGTATGAACGGTAAAGAAGAGAATTTCGCCACAGGATTTGAATCCTTAGTAGTTCAATTAGGTAGAGCATTCGTCGGCTCGAGACGAAAGAGTATCTACAGGCCATTCTAATCCTGTCGGGGACGAATTTTTTTCGTTTAAAATTTATAGTAAGATTGTATTTTTTATAATTTCTAATCAAAACAACGTTGCCGGGATTGGATATGTGCCATCTGTCTATCTTAATGTGGAACTTTGTGTCTTCGGCTAGTCGTGTATGGCCTGGTACATCTGCGTACCTCTTCGAGGACATGGGTATGATACTTTGCTATATATTTTAATCTAGCTGACCCAAGGAACTTTGTACCGCCTCAACTTCGTGATTCACCTTTAGCAGCACGACCTAACCTGACCTAGTTCTTTTAGCAATATAGGTACCATTGAAATTGACACAAAATTTCAAACTAATCGATCTAGCTGTTTAGAAGTTGGGTGACATATATAGAGTAACCCTACAAGTTTTGTTATTACCAACCTGTCCGGGTAGCTTACTTTTTATTCCAAAATATAACGGGTAACGTAAGAAGACTAAATAACTAAAATTTGCAGGAAATACCACCAGTGATAGTTAAATGAAGATATAGATTATTTTATTGACCAATCTTTCAACAGTGGTCTTATTGGTAATGACTCATTTAACCTTTGCTCGCCCTTTACCAGCCGCCGTTCCTTATAGACTTTTTACTTTTTTTTTTTACTTTACTCTTTGGAGCTACCTGGAGGTGAGGCAGATAATCTATTCTACATAGGAGACTGATTCGGGTCTTCTCATGAAGAAACATGTACGAAGAAAAATATTATAAACTTAAACGTGTAAATACAACATCTATGTTTACAAAACATTGTTTTTGAACTTATCATTTCTTTATTAAAATTAACATACGTGCCGTTTTGATATTTAGATCGATTTAAAATATCAGAACTCGTTAAAAGAAGGTGCGTTTACCTTAACTTTACTACTACGTATAATTATTTTAGCACTTATTTTAACTCAAAAGCCAACTTCAGTTAACAGTTAAAATTAGGTAGAAAATATTGACCACTCAAAAGTTACAAAATAAGTAAACAGTGGCCGGAAAAAGTGATTTATTGAATCGTCAAGATGGAGGGACCAACCATTTTAGGCGATATTTTTAAAACTGTGTTTCGGACACGTCATATTATTTTTATAAAGGTAGAATTTATGTAGAAAAATATCAAGTAGATAAAATACTGCCAGGATCAGCCTATTAGAATGGTAAATAGTAGAATTTAGGTAAAATCTTTCGATGCGTGTTTTATTAAAATCTGAGACTTGGTCCCTCCATGTTGACGTTCGCGGGTAGGGATCCACCGACTTATCTATTCTTGCCGCCATAATGATTACGCTATATCCCCTACCCGGACAGGTTGCTGCACAATACTAGGTACCAGTGGTTGCGTTGGTAATCAGTTTGGTGCAACTTTTATATAAAGTATCTATGGAAGTCCTGCCTTTCATTACGTATTACGTACCTAGTATTTATATACTCTTTGTTGGTAATAACAAAACTTGTAGGGTTACTCTCTATCTCGATTCATGCACTATTGGAATCGAGTATGTCATTTTAGGTATTCTTGAACACAATACGGACGATTTGTTGGTCATTTAGTAATTAATAAATTATTTTATCGGTTTCGCTGATCCGCAAGTACTGTGTTCAAAGAAACGTACCTAAAATGACATACACGATTCCAATTCGCATGACATCGAGATTCAAGAGTAACCCTACTGTGTTCGCCTTTTACAAGTTGCTGTCTGATAGGGTGATGGTGTGGGCTACCTACTAAGCTGACGCTGACCTTTTTTTATGATATTGGAAGGCAAACAAGCAGACGGATTTTCTGATGGTTAGAAATTCACGCCGCCTAGAGACACCAAAGGTGGTAATGGTGCGTTGTTAACCTGAGGCTAGGATGTTAAGCCTCGAGCGAAAGTAAGTTTACCGGCTGCCTTGTCCTCCGAACTGCAACATGTCAACGGCAAGCTCTGACGTTATGGCGGCGGAATAGGTAAGGCGGTGGTACCAATCCGGGAGAGTTGCTGCTAAAATCTACCACCTAGTCTGACGTCACGGTAAGCCCATGCTCGCCTTTTACGAGCTGCCGGGCAGGAAGGCAGATGGTCTATACTGCAAAGTATCCCGGACCTGCACGTGGGAAGCTATAAGGACTTTTTCCGTAATAATTTATTAGGTACAATATCTACTATTTATTATAACCCTCTCTATAGTATAATGGCTTTGTCTCGAATCTCGATCATTAAATCGCATTTATAGTCGAGTTGTCTGTGTTGGGCGTCTACTACATTAGGTCTCACGTTCGATTCCCAGGGCACTGGCAACCCGAAATGTGGTTTCCCAATTTTTAAAAACTAGTTAACATTTTGACGTAAGTACCTGTGAGTGTGTATGCGTTCCTGCCTGCGGCATCACAACTTTTGAATGGATGGATCGATCTCGATGCGGATATTTTGTTTGAAACCTGACTTGATAGGGATTAGTTGTAATTACATAACATGTAGATTTTATCGGGGGTTACTGCATTTTTTAAAATTATAGTGTTATCCTTGCCCAGGATTGGTAAATAGCCCGGTTATCGATAGATTTGTTGGTTCACTTTATATCGCTTTGTGAGTCTAAGTAATAAGTGCCTTCGGCTAAACTTTGAGTCGTCTGGTTGTACCTCTGCTTGCCGCTTTGGGCATACTCCTGAAGACTTTTTAAATAGCTTCATAGCTACCTTCTGTCTGTACCTACCCATAAACATTTTTTATATTTCAAACACTAATAGAAAAGCGGGCGTTCTACTGACTGACCAACTTTTAATGTAAATTATGTGCATTTAATTACTTATAGACCTACCCCAACAAGGTCAATGAGTCCAACGCTGCAATCCTATTGATTCGCGTTAAAGCTACGGGCCCGCTAACGCAAAAGCGCGCCGTGAGTTCTTAGCCCAAAGGTTAAAATTATAGTTCACTTTTAAATCTCGATTTCATGCAAGTTGAAATCGGATATGTATGTACAAATGACTATGGAATCCGCCCTAATTTTTGAACTAAATGTTAGTACTCCGCTAGTATTGTGTTCAAGATTACCTAAAATTACAGATCCGTTTCCAAATCACATAATAACGAGATTCAAGAGTAACCCTACTTTACCTACAAAGAAATAAAGTTAACGTAATATCAAAAATTTGTCTACGGACAATTTAGAAATTATTGTGTACTAGTAACCCGTCCCGTTCTATGTTATTGTACAATAAAAACCTTAGTCTTGCATTACATTATCTATTAAAAAAACCGCATCAAAATTTATAATCCGTTACAAAATTTTCAAGATCTAAGCATACATAGGACAGACAGCAGAAAGCGACTTTGTTTTATACTATGTAGTGATGAAGCAAAGCCATTTCTTATTTTGCATTAAAAACCAGCTACTCCTTTATGTGTTAGTGCCTTTTTGAGTTTTAAGTTTGTTTGATACTCAAAGGTTACTGCATAATACATTTGCACGGAACACAAGATAACCAACAATCTATTTACGA
Organism: Calephelis virginiensis; assembly: GCA_002245475.1. Lineage (NCBI taxonomy): Eukaryota > Metazoa > Arthropoda > Insecta > Lepidoptera > Riodinidae > Calephelis > Calephelis virginiensis. Next base: position 79,162 of record NJDC01000156.1, read on the forward strand.
ATATTGGAGGAGTCTCAATACTTACTAGAGCTACTACCACAGACTACTTAGAGATACTAGGTACGTATCAGACTACCGACTGACGAACAAAATTTAGCTTGTAGCATTGTACTCTGACAGTTCTTTTTTTTTAAATACGAATTGCCATCGACCATACATCCCAATCGACGCCGCATATAAGGCAACACGGTTCTGTCAACACATAAGTGTAATTGTTCTAATGTAGCTTATTACTTAAAAAAATATGAACAGTATTGCGCGTTGTTGCATAAAAAATAGAAATAAAATGACTGTTTGTTCAATTAAATAGTAGGGTTAAGACAGCCGCACTTCAAATTACCGAAAAGATGGTACAACTTAATTAAAAATAATAACATTCATATTAAATTATTTAACATTTTAAATTATTTAACATTTTAAATTATTTAATGTGTATCGGAGTTCATCATATAGTGGTCAGTCATGGTTAAATGCATCTGTATATCCCTTTCTTACACACGTGATTTTTAAGCTATCACTTTCTTTTGCATACAGCTAGTGATTGACTAATGTGCAAATCGATTTTATCGATATTTTTATTTATTTATCCTGAATAGGATACCGGTCTTGTACCGGTATTGTATGTAGGTATTTATGTATTTTATCGATAAATTTAAGCACTGACAGAAACAACGAAAAACTTCTTATTCTGTGTACTTTAGTTGTAGTTGGCCTGTGGATAGTTACTCTGTTTTATGTGAGAAGTCAGTGAACAAGCACACGACTTTTTTAATGGTAACAGATAATCATGGTCTATAGACACCACTGATGTTATAGGCGTGTTGCTGTCCTATAGTCGGAATGTAAGACCTATTGTGCAAATCGACTGACTTCCCTACTCTCCGAATCGGAATGTGACACTGTCATTATAGCGGCAGGAATGGGTAAGGATAACTACCCATGGAAGTTGCTGCACACCACTCTATCACTAGTGATCTTGTTGACAATTACCTGTTTTACCTGTTTTTAAAAATACTGACAAATGCGCCTTTTTATTCTGATTCCGGCAATCTGTATAACTCAAATTATGAAAAAGTATTAGATGTGTCTTTTTTACTATCGGAAGCAGAGATGGTCGAAGTATTTTCACCAACGCATATACTTACGTGTTTTCGTTACTTGCGTCCAGTGCTTTGGACGCGTCTGTGAGTTCATTTATTTAGCGAGCTGTGTCCAGTGCCTATGTGCGTTACATACGAGTTCTATTAACTTTGCAATATTCTATTTATGTCTAGTAAATTATTCCCTGGATCAATCACATTTAGTCATTTTTAACCGAATTAAAAAAGAAGAGGATTTCAAATCGAAGGTATTTTTATGTGTATTAATTACCTCGTAACTTTTTACTGCATGATCCTGTTAATTTATTTTTATTCGAAAACCATAATGTTGACGAGAAGATTACCCGCAGTAACTAAAATAGTTGAAATATGATTATGAAAACATTCGTTCCGGTGGGAAAGCTTGGGAAGTTAGACTTGCACATTACATTGAACATTCTAGTTACAGGACAGCGATGCACCTATAGTATGTATAATGTCAATAATTTACGGTTGTCTATAACCACAAGGAGAGTCGTATGCTTGATTGCTGTCTCAAGTCATATAAAAAGTTGTACTTTCCTGTTTGGCGGAATAATAATGACACTTATATCATTTTAACAGCTACCTTACACTCTAACTGGAACATGACATTGAATAACATATGAATAACATATGATAGTGACCCTAAAAGACAGGCTTCGTGTACAAATCTACCATCTATTAGTCACTATGGTAGTGATACATAAAACCAATATTTCAAGAATACAATGGCTTAATAGTCATACAACATAAAATTTGATATTGTTTATATCAATAGATGAGGGTAAAGAAAATATGCTAATGTACATATAGTTTGTTAATTTATCGATATCGATAACGTAGGTGACGTAGGTAACAACCCTTTTGTCAACTCATCATAAACAATTTACTCACACTCACGCATATTTTTTTTGGTTTCGCTTTTTAACTGACTGTTTATCTAGTACATCCTAAATCTATGGGATTGTTAATCGTCTCAACATTATTTTGTCAGACGTCTGTTGCAGGTTAGTGCAACTTTCATATCAAAAAAAAGTTTGCTATGTTTTTTATTCGCCCAAATCATATGACACTAGTTGCCTTATATCTAAATGCCTTTAGACTTACTTTCAAATTATACGGGTTATACTTTTTCAAGTAAACTATATACAAATTCGTCTTTGCTATGTATATATGGAAATCTCGCCTCTTATTACGTAGCATTTATATACTCTTTGGTAATGGTGTGCCCAGTCGATTATACTCATGATATAGTCCTGTTACTTAGTCACTTTAACTGAATATCAACGCGTAAAAAAGCAACGGAAACGTCGATAACAGCACAATAACAGAACCTAGATCCCGTTATGATATTCACAGTAAGTCGCCATTCTAAAGAAATTGAGTTACTTAAGTATATGGTCAAAATTCTGAGATCGAAATATACATTTACGTATAATTTATGCTTTTGTAAAATAGAAACAGAACAAAATTTATACTAAGCACTACAGTAAGTACCTTTATATTATTTAAGCATTTTAATCTCAACCGATCAATTTCTAATCAATGTCAAGTATCATTTAATATTAATTACAAAAATGTATTTAACCACTCTAAGTTACAAATAACAAATCTTAGATATCGCTTCGCAACTCAGACAAAACGCTGATTAATTATCCAAAACTTTAAGTTTAAGTTATAGCTAAACACGAATTACTGTGAGTTATATAGTGAAATGAGTTTTAATAATTTGTTATAGCAGAATAAAATATGTTACCTGTCACTAGATTTTATGAATACCCATTATACCGATGATTTTTTTGGGTAGGCTGGTAGGGTTACCATAACACAAATATTTTGCATAAAATCGATTATATAAATTATGAACGATTATCTTTGTAATCGATTATTGATAATCGATCCCGCACACCATTCTACTCTTTTGTCTGTTGATTCTTGAGTAAAGTTGAGTATTGCTAACTACTGTTTATTTTTATGTCATCTTTCGCTGTGTAAAGAAGTGTGTATCTGACCCTATTCTTTATTTAGTCCTAGGTTTAAAGAATTAATTTGAACTAATAAGTAAGTACCTTAGAACACGCAAGCAACCATGAACCCGATTACGAAGGTGAGTTACGTTTTAAAAATAAAATATGTAAACCATAAGATTATGATATGATTTAAAGGTCCAAAGTTCAGTGAAATGTTGTGTATTATAATTTATCTAATACTGATTAACCTTTAGTTCTAAAACAAGATTAAATTTTGCTGCGTTGGCATTATTCTGTTTTGAATTAGCAGTGTTTAACTTTCTACGATTTACCTGACTTGCCCATTCTTTTTTTAAATTAACACTGGTTGTTAAAGTACCCCATTGTCGCTCTTTCGTAATGGGTGTAAACTTTGGGCAAGACTTATTTGAGCTTTTTAAGCATGTTCCTTATCATAAAAATATAAAGTGAGGTCTTAATTCCACAAGATGAAACATTTCATTTTGTCACACTTATGATTTTGGGGTTAAAGGTAAACCCTAGAATTCGTTTACCTTATGTATAATTGAGATTTAGCATTTTTTAATAACACAATTCACATCTTAGTTTTTATATTCCTTGAGTGTATTTATTTTTATGTATTTTGGTGCACAATAAAGAGTTATTCTATTTTATTCTGCAGAAGTATGTACCACCATAATAATGTTTACTACATTTCTGTATGTTAAGAAAGAGTCTTGAGGTCTAACAGACATACAGCTATTAAATTATTCTTTAAAAGGAAGGAAAAAAAATACCGAAATTAGAAAAAAATACCAATACGTTAATTTTAGCAAATTTTCCGTATGTTGGACTGTGTTTGGTTCTCATTGTGGAACAGCGTCTGAATTAAATTTGTCATTACCAACAAGATCACTAATGAGTGCTGTGCACTTGACTGAGTAAGGATTTAGTGAGACATGTAGCTGTCCTGAAGGTGTGGTAGCTTGTGAACTTGCACAATAGGCCTAACATCCCAACCACATGACAGCAGTACCTGTATCTTCTATAGTGTCTAGAAGCTACATTTGTCTTTAACAATCATTAGAGTTGTCTGCTTGTTTGCAATCTTATATCATAGAAATAAAATAATGAATGCAGATTGCCATAACAAATCAACATAATGTACAACAAATCTGTTATTTTTGCTTATACTAAGCAGCTCCTAATCATCAGATACATTTTGTTAAAAAATGTCAAATTTTACATAATGTGAGATGCCATTAGTGAACAAAAATATTAATTGGTGAGGATAAACTTGAATTTGTAAGAGAAATAAAAGTCAGTAAGTAAGTCATAATAAGCCAGTAAAAAGCAAGGGATAAAAAGGGATTTTTTCATTATCTGGAGATCAATTTGCAGTATTTAAACACAGTTATTGACATTTGTTATTGAGCTATGAGTAACAAAGCATCAAATTTTTTCCTTAGGTTGCCCGTGTCTCATTTCCACTGTTACGCAAAATTTCTACTACAACAGCATTGTCATCAGCTCCAAAAGCGATATCTCCTACTGGTGCTTGTTTTGGTAAGTGTTAAAACAGTGTGCTAATTTTCTGACTATTATGTTTGTAACCCATGTAAGTGGATTGGTAGCCTAATAATTCAATTGATAACAAAGTGTAATTAATAGAAATGATATTTAAATCACTAGGCAAAGTAATTGGCTGATCTGACTACACAACAAATTATAATTTTGTAATATCTGTATGTCAATAGCTGTTTACCTGTGACTTTGTGTAAAATAGTTATGATTCTCATACAAACTTTCGTCCCCTGTTATAGTACTCACGGGGTTGAGTTTTGAAGAGGAGAAAAAAATGTATCTTTGAACTCGCAATTTTAGCTATATGCCTATAAAATTTAATTAAAATGGTTTCATTGCTTTAGCTGAGAAAGAGCAACAGATAGACACACTTCCCTTTTTTTTTAATGTATAAATTGTTAACTGAGAGGTTTTTACATTGTCACCTGACTGGAGTGGAACATGTTTCCATCCAAGGAATGGATTACCTGCGAGATTGAAAAGAAGTCTGCCGTAAATAAGTCTTTCTGAATATCTAAATAACTGCACGTTTAGTAATTTTATAACATATTAGCTGTTGCTCGCATGGTTAATGATCCCATAGAAACATTTTTGCAATAAAAACTATCCTATGAGTTAATCCAAGTTGCCCTCTATGTTTGTGCTAAATTTCATGAAAATCGGTTCAGCAGTTTTTGCATGAAGTAGTAACAAAATAACAAACTTTTGCATTTATAATATTAATAGGATTTAATAGCTTATCATTTAGCATACAAAATAATATTTATTCTTATAAAATTTACTAAACTGGTCTTCTATTCAATGCAAATTTCCTTCATTATGGCCAACACCATTTTACAAGATTACATCTGACATGGTTTTAATTTGTTATGTTACCTTTTGTTTTAGCTATTTACACTGAGCAATTGTTAAATATTTAGTTGAAATAATTGTTTTGTGAATATTTGAATTATAATTTTACAATCATACTGAGAAAACAAGATAAACATTCTCTGTATCGTTTATTTCTCAAAAGTTCCAACTTTAAACTCTATGTTGTTGCTATTATAGTTTAAATAAGAATATAGATGGATTATAAACAAAAACATATTTCTATTTCCCATATAAACGACTAACAATCGTAGAATATAAAAAAAAGTATGTTCACGCCCATATGCCCGAAGAGGTAGGCAGAGGTACAACTAGGGTACCCTCGACTAGCCGAAGACACTAAGTCCCACAATGCCACCAACTGGGCACATGTCCAATCCCGGGCAACATTATTATATTTTTATTATAAAATTGAAAATGTACAATTTATAGTTTTTCATTGTCTGAGCCGGGTATTGAACCCAGGACGAAGAAGTCAATTCCGACGCCGGACCACTAGCCCACAGAGGCAATATCATAGAATATACCCCTACACATCATCAGCTATTCACTTAGCTTTATACCATTAGAACTTTCAATACCATATGTGGAACCAGTTACCAAGGATGGTGTTTACAAGCAGATACTAAATTATAAACTGTCAAGAAAAGAGCATACTTATTTCATAAAGGTCGGCAAAGCAGTTTCAATATACTTGGTGTGCCAAGTGTCCATGGGTAACCAAAATCACTTACCATCAAGTGACCCACTTGCCTGCTCGCCTCCTATTTTATAAGAGTGTTTTTTTTGGTTAATACTTATTAATTTATATTTTATGTTTATATTGCATTTAAATTGTTGTTGAATTTTTCACCAATTTCTCTCAAAAGTTAGAGGAGGAGACATCTATTTTTTTATTTAAAGTCAAACAAGCTAGACGCCCAATAGTAACAAACATTTAAAAGTTATAGTAAGGTCTGCAATCATTTTTTTTCTTAAACATAATCATTTGAGTAATACACTTCTAAAAAGGTAAAATGTGGTTTGAAATGATAAAAAGTGGTAAAATAACATCTAAATTTTAAAGTAATGAAAAACAAAGTTTAGGTTTTGTAAAAAATTGTTTTATTTTAGTTTTGGATGCCGTTTTACTGTTGAAACAGTATACAAAGGAAGGTTCAATCAAACAGTATAAAAATTATCCTATGCCCTCCTGGTTGAAAGCTACCTCCCCATCAATTTTCAGCCAAATCAGTTCAGCCGTTTTTGAGTTATAAATAGTGTAACTAACCACTTTCTTTTTTATATATAGATAGATTAAATACAAGTAGAAAACAACGGAATAATTACCTACCTTTCCCAAAAAAAAACAAATCAAAATCTGTTTGATATTGGCCTAGTTATAGCGTAACAAACAAAAAAAAATGTAATAATATGAAATTTATTTATTGTTCTTTCTCACATAATTTACAAATTTTTTTTTAAGTTGTAATACAAACCTAGCTTATATTCTTTGTAAGCATTTACTTTTAATCTTCATCACCAGACTTGTAATCAATCAGGTAGGTATTTTCCAGCTCTCAACGAGACTAATAAAAAAAATGCCATTAAAAACAAAGGTAAATTAAAAAAACATTAAAGTGTCTGTAAAATTTGTCAAATGGTTGGGAAAATTTATCGATTTTTTTTTATTTTTTTATCAATAACTATTTGTTTAATAACAGCACATTTCGGTTAATAAAGTTTCCAAAAATCACATTATTTAATGCGAACTGTATGATACATTACATATATGGTATATAGTATTTTATATATGTTCTAGACTAGTGTTTATTTGTATCAGTATCTTTAAACAACATCCGTAATCCAACCGTATCATAAGCTTACCTTGGACTTAGAGTCAATATGTTTTATTTGTGATTATTTTTCATTTGTGTATACTTGTGATAAAACTGTAGAAGATTGTATTCTGTACATTTAGGACCACTTACATATTTCCGGGTTACATTTTGATATTGAGTTAAACTGTCAAACATAAGGAGATTTAGCTCTAATCAGAGGCTAACTTAGAGTTAAATACTTAACCCAGGAACCTGCAAGTGTTCCCCGTGTGGTCCGTGCTCCTTTGCAGAATAGACCATCTGCTCTCCTGCCAAGCAGCTCGTAAAAGGTGAGCATAGGCTTACCCGTCAATAACACCATGACATTCTACTAGGTTTCGCAGCGACTCGCCCGGAATGGTACCAGCGTCTTTCCTTTTCCTGCCGCCATAACTTGTCGCGTTCCGGTTTGGAGAATAAGGTAGCCGGTAAACATACTTTTGCTTGAGGCCTAACATCCCGGCCTCTGGTTAGCTCCAGCCAAATTTAGTTACTTCGGTTTAGTAAATTTCACAGACACACAGACAAAAAATTTAAAAATGTGTTCTGCTGCCCCTTTTTAGTTGTCTACCTATTTTTTTTTTAATATAATGTACAGATTTCACTCGTAATACTAAATACGGTATTTTTTTAACGTGTAGGTACCAGGATAATAAATGTAGTATATATTATTCGGTATTGTATGATATTAGTGTAGGTATATATTATTATTACATTTGAGCAAAGTACAATACCTCCTACAGCTTATATAAATAATATTACCCTTTGATACTGTATAATCTACATAATAAACATTATCTTTTGGTATAATCAGTGACATGTAGGTACGCTCAGTTACATTTTTGAACGTAACGCGCTTTTATCAATGAAGATAAATGGATTACTCTATCGTACACCGAAGCGACTATTTTTCAATTTTTTTTTATCAATTTTCATATATTGCGCTTATCGTAAGATAACCACTATGGTTGTGCAAAGAAAACCTATTTGTTCTACTTATACACGTCAACAAATCATTGAAAAACATATACATAATATATTTACGCCAATTCAAGTTCGGGGTAGGCGGAGAGTTTATAGTGCCAATGTTACGATGCAGATGTCTAGCTGCCTTCACGTTCATTACTCTTTTCATGAAACACGAATTTCAATCTCGATCTTCCCGACTACTAACATCTGTCTGTATGTCTGTTTTGTCAATATTTTATCAGCCATTATTTTCATGTCACCAAATCAACTCGGCATTCTATTTTTTATTTTCACACCCACGTTCTTTTCAGTTCCTTTTTCTCTCTGACATCGCTATTGCACATGAGCGTTACGCCACAGATAGTTTATTTCAATACCCAGGTACCCTTGCTACCCAGATCAATCAGTTTATTCTGCCTTACCCGAGGACTCGAAGGAAGGCATATTATGTTCCTTCTTGTCCTAATGGAAGCCTGTACAAAATCTCAATAGCAGCCTCTTTGCACAAAGTTACGGGTGAATGGACTGAAATGTTTTTGTTTTGTTTAGCAATTTATAAAACAATTACATTCTTATTACAAAATAATTAAAACACATGTTTAACTAAACACTAAAAATTAACATCCAACCAAAACACGCTACACGTGGACGGCGTTGTAGCAATTTGTTGGTTGAGAATCCAATTTTAGATATTGTTTAATAAAACATGTGTTTAACGAGTGTTTATTTTTTTAGTAAGACGTTTACTTTTTTCTGTCTTAACTATGAAGATTGAATTCACATGAACGGTCTTATTTTGATAAGAAGCTTTTCCTGACAATAATTAACACAACAAAAAAATAATTCACCAAATTGTTATTTTCGTTCACATGTGATGCTATGGCTAAAGGAATATCTCGGAATATTTATTGTCATATAGATACAGTGTTTATCATATGTTATGGATATATAATTTGTAATGAAAGAAATTGTTGTGTAGCTTTACATAATTCAACATATTTTAACTTTATGTTATTAATAACTTATGTTAAACACGCGCCTTTTTTATTGTTTTGGACTTTTGCTAGTTGAATAAACGTAAACTAATGCGAAATGTTTTAAGCATGCAGAAGGTCGAGAATTTTTTTATGTAAACATGTGTTCTTTATTATTATGTTTAATTCAAATTTAAACAAGTTTTTAGTGATTGCTTTATGAAGAAAGTGGTCTCAACTACTTACTCCTACCGTGTGTTTTTTAGTGTTATGTTTAAAACAAATTTTTAGTTGTTTTATTTAAACGGTTTTGTTCGGAAAGGCAATTCAAGCAAATATTTCAAACGTAAAGAATAAAGTAGATTTCATTTGCATCTGTTAGATTACTTAGCTCCATTTTAAGAAAATTCGCCGCTCTATAGACGTCGAAGAAGAGATGTGCTGCATGTCTAAACAGACTATTTTACTTTGTATAACTTGCAATGTTTGTAATTTTGTCCTGGTCGAATCTTGCAAGGTAAATTACGAGTAAATCCACTCCCCAGTTGCTGACTGATGCACAACTTGGCTTTCATTTGTAAATTTAATGACAATGCAGAATTATTATGACATGGAGTTAAATCGGAAGATTGCCATAGGAACTTAAATTCCAGCCATTACTCTACGTTGTCTGGGCTTATTTGACACTTGAATTTCCATTCAAATATTTTTCTCAACACTACTGCTTAGAATGGCCCTTAAAACTTTTTATTTTAAAAACGACAATTGGACATTGTCTTTTTTTTCAATTTTCTAACTGCCAGTATTAATACTGGAATAGTGTGGGGATACATCTACTTCTATTTTAAAAAAAGTGATAAGTATCTTCACGCCCATATCCCCGAAGAGGTAGGCAGAGGCACAACCAGGGCACCCACGACTAGCCGAAGACACTAAGTCCCACAATGTGATAGGTGGCAAACCTATCGCCAACCGGGCACATTTCCAATCCCGAGCAACATTTTTTGTATTAGAAAATTGGAAAAACCCAATCTTCTTTGTGTTGCCCGACCCGGGATTCGAGCCCGGGACCTCATATTCAATCACTAAATTACATACTAACTGTAATAGTTATTCATAGGTATGTATTTTCTTATAGTACAGGAGGCAAACAGGCAGGAGTGTCACTTGATGGTAAGTGATCACCGCCGGACACCCGCAACGGGAGTATCACAGATGCGTTGTCGACCTTTAAGGATGCTCATTTCTTCAACGTGCTTATTTAACCGTTAACTAAACAAATGTCATATAATATGTCATCTAGGTCTTGCTCGTTTGTCTCCTTTTCTATAATGATTTTAGCACAATAAAACTGCAAAAAGCCAACTTCGATTTCAATATTATATCATCAAATTACTCAAAATCTCACTTATATTATAAATGCAAAAGTTTGTATGTTTGTTTGTGACTCCTTCACGCAAAAACTGCTGCACCAATTTTTATGAAGTTGGGACACACACATAAACATAAAAAAATATAGGAGTCGACATATAACCTAATTTGTTGAAGTCGTTTCAAAGTGACTTTGTTTTTCAGATTTATGTTAAACTAGCGTTGGCTAGTGGTCCCACAGGAACATTTTTTTGTCTAAATACTATCCTATGTGTCAATCAAAGTAACCTTCTATATGCGTGCCAAATTTCATGAAAATTGGCTCAGCAGTTTTTACGTGAAGGAGTAACAAACAAATAGACAAACTTTCGCTTTTATAATATTAGGATTAGGAAGATTCGTATGCTTCTGCGATTGCTTTATTTAAAAATTGTTCTTTTGATTCTTTGTGTAACACATCTGCGAATTTATTACGATCGCAAACTGTAAAATGAGCGAAAAATTTATCGCTATCTCACTCTCGACTCACAAGTGTAATGTCAATGAACTATGTATTATTCAAGTATGTACTGATACCATCACTGTCATGTTGACGGGTCCTACGTAAACTGGTACAAGCAGCAAAATGTCACTAACGTTTTTATGGCATCATTCGTACTTAATTCATACTAAAAAAGTAATTAAAATTATTAACGCAGTTTTTTTTCTAAAGGATTCAAGTATACCATTTCAAAATTTCAACTATGTACGTTGTATAATGTTAAAGTTACACGCATTAAAACATACAAATCGCTCTCCTGTAAAGTTGTGCAACTGCATTTGTACCAGTTTACGTAGGACCCGTCGATGTATTGGTATTTGTACGATTCTTCGTTTCCGGGGCCGGGCATTGAAAAAGAAAATTTGGTTTTTCCAATTTTCTGGGGATTGGATATGTGCCTTATTGGCGATAGGATTGCCAACTATCATATTGTGGGACTTAGTGCCTTAGGCTAGTCATGGGTGCCCTCGTTGTGCCTCGGCCTACCACTTCGGGGATATGAGCGTGGAGATATTTTTTTTAGCTACGATTTTAGCAAATTTATCAAATGTTTATCATTGAATGCGTTATTTAATATGTACTTTAAATTTTTATAAATATTTATATAAAAAAACTAGCTGTCCCGGCGAACTTCGTTTGTATGGAACAAAATAAAGTATTGTTTTTTTCCATTTACCCTGTAATTTTCCCGGTTTTTTTCTTCATTAGAACCTCCTCCCGACAATAACAAACACAATAAAAAAGAATTAGTCAAATCGGTCCAGTCCTTCGGAAGTTATGCGCTTTCCAACACGTTCAGCGATTCATTTTTATATAATAGATAAAATCATTATATAACTAATTATCATAATTATTTTTCATTCTGGGTGACTCAGTAATGGCGACATTATTTTAATGTGTACTCAATGAGTACTAACAGAGACTCTTCAACTGAGCTTAGGATTCCGAATTGAATACAATCTTATGTGTGTGAAGGGGTTTACGGTACTGCACTTTTTGCTATAAATTATGTTTGTCTTGAACGGGTTTTAGTTTGTGTATACTAGTATCTTCACGCCCATATCCCCGAAGAGGTAGGCAGAATCACAACCAGAGCACCCACGAGTAGCCGAAGACACTAAGTCCCACAATGTGATAGGTGGCAAGCCTATCGCCAACCGGGCACGTATCCAATCCGGAGCAACATTTTTTTTTATTAGAAAATTGGAAAACCCAAATTTTCTTTTTTTTGTATACTATTCTATAAATAATAATAAAATTGTACTATAGATATGCAAATTGCAATAAGATTTTGTTACTATGTACCGTCTTGTAATTTACTAGCTGTTGCCTGCGACTTTGTACACAATTTGAAGTGACTTTTGATGGTTGGTGATGAGATGAGAAGGGAACAAACAAAAAAATTTAATTACCCTCCTTTTATGTTCTGTACCCTCTTTTATTATGCGTAGCAATCATTGTTTTTATAAAATATTTCATATACAGATTTATTTTTATTAATGTTTATTATTGCAGAACTGAGTGACGAACAAAAAGCATTACAAGAATTGGCTAGAAAATTCACCAAGGAAGAGATCATTCCAGTCGCCGCTCAATATGACAAAACCGGGGAATACCCGTGGCCTATTGTGAAGAAGGCCTGGGAAATCGGACTGATGAATGGCCATATACCTGAGCACTGCGGTAATGTTATAATATATATATTTTTTAATTTCAAACACATGAGCGCGCTGCGGGAGACATTTTACATTTACTCCAACTTTTTAACATTTTTATAATCGCTTCCAACTTTTAAAGTAGGAGCATAATATGTTTTTCTACGTTTTAAAATAATTAATATTTGTTCGGGAACTACATAATTACTGAACCGATGTTAATAAAATTTTTGCTTTTTGTTTTAACTTAAGTTATGATATCTAAACGGATTCAATATAAGGTCTCAACTTTCGAAATTAATTTATACTTAAATCAGTTTCTTGCTTAGAAAAAATAATAATACGAGAGTATATACTATATTGAATAATAATGTTGAGAGTGAAATACTGCTCTGAAAAGCATTGTCTGGGATAACTGGTTTTATTTTGTGGTAGATAGATATACGGCCAATATTAATAATCAATCCTAATCCAAAACTCGCTGTCCAAGATTGTTATTTTGATCCGTTTTTATGTTATCGCTTGCCAATAATATATCTGTGCACAGGATAAATATGGGAATGAGGTATAGGATAGGCCGGCGGATACGCAGCTATCTAGATTGCTTGAAATCCATTAGATTAAGATACATTATTAACATTGGCCGTTAAAGCAGCTCGCCCGGATTGGGAGTAATTCATGTCTATTTCTGCCATCATAGCGTCTGTTCTCACCATTGTCCCGTTAAGTAGTGTAGGGTAGCCGGTTGAAGTATAAAACTCCCATCGTCCCCGAATATACGAATAAGTATTAAAATATTATGAAAAAAATATGAAATTACTGATAATATCAATTTTGCTGTCATGAAAAATAATATTAAGAGTATTAATGACCAATATAAATATTGTTTAATGTTAGGTATAATTCATAGCACATATTATGTAATAATACTTTCGTAAGGTCAATTTATGTTAGGTATTATTTAAGGATTTTATTTTTTATTACCACATATGTAATTATACTTTTGTAAACAAGGTCATTATTTGTAATTCAAATAAGTTACGAGTAAATTTTATAAATAAAATTTTATGGAATTCCGTTTAGATTTACCCAAATTTCGATCATAGCAAATCTACACATATCCGTTCGGAAAATTACTGACGTATGTGGTAGGTCTTGGATAGATTTGTTTCGATTTAAGGCAGTCGAAGTTGCGTTTCGGTTTTCCGAACGGAATCATTCTGAGCGTGCGTGCGGGCCTTATTTGGGTCAGTCAATTGTAATCGATAGTTTTTTTCATTACTTCACGAAAGGAAGTTACAGTAAGAATAGACGACAATGCAACTGTAAGACCCTTTATGTAACACCTACTACATATATATATATATATATATATACTTCTCACTGATCGGAAAATCGCAAAATTATTGCATTTTTAAATTCCTTCGAGAAGTGTTGGAGCGAGGCTGTTCGTGTCTGAGATTGTTTTCCTTCAGGTGAGCTGGTTGCTCGTTTGCCTCCTCTTCAACATAAAAAAGGCGGTGTTCCACGGACATGTCATTTGGGTTTACTTCTTATAGGGGTTCCACACCGATTAAAACATTGGTTGTAACATTGGTTCGCATCCGTGTAGAGCGTAGATATAATCCAAATTTTGATTTGACCTTTGAAAGGGCACCCGTGTTTCCATCGCCAGGACTAATTTCACCAAGCTCAGATAAGTTATGTTTTAAGCATAAACTTGCAAGTTACTTTCGGATTGCTGAATTTATTTACATTTCACCAACGGTTTATTCATAGAATACGAAGTTATTCTGGAGATAAGAGTTATCCCGGTTGTTTGTTAACTTATTGTGTTCGTTTATTGTATTTAAACGAATAGCAAAAGATATGAGGAGGCTATCATGTTACGTTTGAAAAACATACATCTCAAACAATTATAGTGAAAACGAAGTAGTTTAAAGTCCTAAATGGATAAAAGAAAAACTCTATAGTTACGATGACGAAGGCTTCCTTATAAGATTTCGATCATGGATTATCTATATCATTAATTCACAACTGACTAGTTAGAACTGACGATTAAATACCGTACGACAGTAAATATACGCCTATGGGCCTTGAGGTTTACAAGGAATAGTATATATAAATTCGCTGTATTTTATACACTTTTGTTCAGTCGCTGTATCAGAAGAATCCACAGATAAATTAATACGTTATCTTAAGAATAGTTAGTCAGACAATAGATAAATGGAGAAAAGAGCTAGTGAAATGTATGTTAAGTTATACGAGAGTAAATGTACGCTGTATCAGAAGAATCCACAGATAAATTAATACGTTATCTTAAGAATAGTTAGTCAGACAATAGATAAATGGAGAAAAGAGCTAGTGAAATGTATTTTAAGTTATACGAGAGTAAATGTACAGGATAATTTCATTACTAGTAACTATTCTCGGATAATGTCGGTGTTGATGAAATTGACCCTTAACCTACAACTCGTAGATTACCAACCTAAAAGGCATTTGCATTGTGACAGGCAAGGGATAAACATGTCTAATTGCGCATGCGCTTCAAAATAAAACAGGAGATAGAAAGTTTTGGGACATGTAATAGAAAATCTATTAAAATATATGAAACTAAGAAAAAAAATACATTTATTTCAGACTACTTTACAGACAAAAACGAATATTTCGTTGTTTTATTGGGTCAGGCAAAGTTCCCGTTCTGAGATTTTTTAACAACATACACAAAACTCTCAGTATAACATCATGTTTGAATGTTTATTACAAAAAAAAATATTTTAGTGTTAGAGTTTTATAGATTATGTAAAATGTATGCCTTATAAAGTACAACCTAAATATCGTCTGAGTACATATATTTTTATTTAAATTTATATCCATTAATTATTTATTTAAAAAACGTAATAAAGTTTTATGGTTAAGGATCGATATCTCGCTTTTTCCATAAAATATACCAACAGCCATTAATCCCATTATAAGCGTATCCAAATCCGTTAGATATGACGAGAAGTCCGTTAAGTTGGTATCACTAACGATGACGCGATGATTACATCTCACGATTTAATCCGCGTGGAACAAACACAATCGGAAAATTGAAACAAATCTTGCACTAAGGCCACTTTAGGTCGTTAACTTTAGGTTATTCCAAACAACATATTGTTTAATGTATTTAAGTGCTGTCCCTAATTTCGGGACAGATGTCCCAAAAAACATTACCTAAGGCAGTCCCCGTTTATAGTCTGTTCTTCGAAACTTAGGTAAATAGGCACTACCTATTCCTATCACTGGTGATGACAAACGTCTGGATGATGCTTTAAAATTTATGTAAGTTTATTCGTCAGAAGTTCGTCCTATTTCTGCAAGAGGTACAGTATGGTTAAATAGACATTGCCAGAAAGGATTTTGAGGCGCAACTTACCTTAGTTTGAAGAAGACTCACTCGAATTGGTACCAACCATTGCGAACGCCTTATCTTATACCTTTAATTGAGCAATTCTTAAATACATAATTGGAATCTCGGAATCGGCTCCAACGATTTTCATGAAATTTAGTATGTAGGGGATTTCGGGGGCGATAAATCGATCTAGCTAGGAATCATTTTTAGATAATGTCATTTTATTTGTGTTTAAACTGAAAAATATGACTTCCTGACATCTATTGGCGAATAATAATACTATTTTGTATGAGCAATAAAGTTGTTCCAGCAGATGGCGTTGTTCAGTGACACAGTCAAGTTTGCTAAGAAATTTGATATTATAGGTCGTATTTAAATATAATTTCCAAAAAACATTTCGGTCATCCAGGTACTTATTATTTATTGTTTTTTTATGATATTGGAAGAAAACAAACAGACGGATTTCCTGATGGTGAGAAATTCACGCCGCCTAAAGCCACCAAAGGTGGTAATGGTGCGTTGCCAACCTGAGACCGGGATGTTAGGCCTCGAGTAAAAGTAAATTTACCGGCTACCTTACCCTCCAAACCGGAACACGTCATGACGTTATGGCGGCAGGAATAGGTAAGACGGTGGTACCAATTTCGCGGAGCCGCTGCGAAACTACCACCTGGAAACACACATTGCCAAATAGGACCCGTAAGCATCGTGATAATGGGGTTTCTAAGCCCTATTTTAAAAGGTTAGGGATATTCTCGTATGGCACGTACATGAAGCTGTGCTTTGCTCGAAGCCCAACATCCCGGCCTCAGGTTGTTGGCAACGCACCATTACCACCTTTGGTGTCTCCAGGCGGCGTGAATTTCTTACCATCAGGAAATCCGCATCTGCTTGCTTGCCTTCCAATATCATAAAAAAATTTTCAAAATTAATATAAATTTTATGATAATTTTAAATATAAAGATTTTTACATTTGTACGTATGTTACGCAATTTAAACCTAATAAATACGTAAATGTAGTGACAGCCAAGTTCAGTATTAAGATTTTTTCGACTCTATGATAAAAAAACTGAAAAATATTTTAGTGAAAAGTTCTGTATGATTAAAGCATAAAGTTAAGTCTGTGCATTATTAAAAATGCTTTTCCCGTCTCCGCAGGAGGTCTGGGCTTAGGAGTACTGGACGGTTGTATTGTCTCTGAACAAATATCATTTGGTTGCTCCGGAATCATGGCAGCTGTATTAATCACAGACGTAGGCGTGAGCATAGACATACTATAATTTCAACGGTTTTGGATGCTTACAATATTTAAAGCATGCATGAGTATTTTTATTGGTTTTCTGATTTCGCGTTCGCGTTTGCAAATGTATATATATATTACGTCTGAAAATTTACTTACAATGAAAGAAAGTTATTACGATAGTGGCAAGACTAGATAAGGCGCCGGAATTCTACCCCCTTGAAATACTGCACAGTGCTTTACCACCAATAGTTTTGTTACTGGTTTTCTGATTTCGCGTTATTAGACAAGAAAAAACGTGGGTTAGACATTTTGATACATTAGGTCCACTACTTTGCAAGTTTAGCGGCCTATTCACCGGATCACAATACAATAGCACAAAACCACCATATTGATAACAAGATTAGATAAGACGATAGATTTCTACTCGAACAAAATGGTGCACAGTACTCGACCACCATTAGTCTCGTTGGTAACCCATTTCCATTTTTGTCCATCGTAAAAAATATCATATTTTATAGATGATATCAAAATATTAAGACTGCCCTTGTTGGTATGCCTATTGCTTTGGGGATACGGGCGCGAAGATAATGGTCAAAATTTTTCGTAAAACTATTTATAATTAATTTATATTGAAAATAGTAGATAGGGTGCAGTAGAGCAGCTAGCTCGGGTAAGGATCCGTCACCTTAGCTATTCCTACCACCGCAATGCTACTGTTTGATACTATCGTGTTATGGTCCAGATGAAGGTAGCCAGTAGACTTGCACATCAGGCCTAATACCCACCCACAGGACAACGACATACTTATAAAATCTATGGTGCCTGTACCCTACAGTTGTCTCTGACCAACAAGGAAGACTTGCTCTCTTATCTCTTAAAAAGGTGCCAGTAATAGTGAAAATTTTATTCCTTTCTGGATCCTAAGGAATAAAGTAAATATTTCAGGGGGATTAAGTAATTATGGCGTTTTCGACGAATGCGTTGTTGGGGAAGAATTCGCTTTTGGATGCGCTGGTATTTCAAACGCCTTTGGCGGAACAGGTTTAGCAGTGAGTTCCGAATTTTGCTGAATATTATTTCTTTAATTCGTTTCGTTCGTTCGTTCGTTTCGTTGAATATTATTTCTTTAATGTCGTTGCTGCTGCCTCATTTTTATGTATCTGTTTCCTATATTTTTAAAGCCATTGTATCTAAGTTTTGTT
Organism: Calephelis virginiensis; assembly: GCA_002245475.1. Lineage (NCBI taxonomy): Eukaryota > Metazoa > Arthropoda > Insecta > Lepidoptera > Riodinidae > Calephelis > Calephelis virginiensis. The sequence goes on from NJDC01000156.1 coordinate 97,912, forward strand.
GTAAATGTTCATAGTCCAAACATGCCACTATTAAATCAATCATTTTGTCGCAGTAAGACGTCCAACAACGTTATATCAATTTCATTATTGCGTCGTGATTTAATAATTATTTTTATAAAAGTTAGCTAATGATTCCGAGGTTATCCAATTTAAATTATATGAATACCGTACAACATCGTGTTACGATATTATCGAGGTATATGAAGATCTATGCATTATTAAGTACAACATAAAAAACCGTTAGTCGGGCCATAATTAAATTTATTTAGGACCACCTCGGAACCATGATCCGTCTTTCGACAAAACAACTGGTCGGTTTTGGAGACTTTTGATAGCCTCATTTAATAACCGAGTTCTCCCCGGAGACTTATAGCCATCCATATTCGTATTTTATATCTGTTTTGTGAATATTCTATCTGCCGTTTTTTTTTCAAATGACTGAACTAACGGAGCCATCTCTGCATTTTCTCTAATCTTGTTGTTTCGAATGTGTTGCTTTTAATGTAATTTGATAGGTTTAGGTCTAAAACGGTTAGGGCAAAAGAAATTTTGTAAATATGGTAGTGGATGTAGCTGTCAAAAATGTAGATAAGTAAGTTTGACTTTTGTAACTATCTATTTTGTGACCTAATGCATTATTTATCGTCAATTTTAAGTTTTTACATTTTTCCCTTTTTATACGCGTCATAGTCCACCTCGGTGTCAGATTTGAAGTTTTTAGGTCGTGTGGAATTGAAAAGTCCAGCCAAAAGTCAAATCTTTCTTTATTTCGTAGGTAGAAAACTACACTTGAAATATATCAAAAAACATTTTTTCATAATAATGGAACAATAGTACAAAATGCCATAAAAAATAAACTAAAACATTACTTTAAAATTTTCGCATACACACATAGATAAATGTAAAAAAGAATACCGTCGTATGACATATACATATTTTTATTTTTATCAGTAGTTACATTGTATTCTAGATAAGATCACAGATACCATATGTGTAGATTATATTGATGTCGAGTTGTGAAGGGGTCAAAAGTGGCTAGTGTAATATTGTAGTGTCATATTGATCACTGACCACCATTTTTTTTAAACTTGGTTAGACGCGTTGCCGCGTGTCTAGATTAATACAGTAAGCAAGCGAAATATCTGACCCTCGTACAATGCTTTAAAAATATTGTAATGAGCTCAGATATTTTGTTTGCGTACTGAGCATAAGAGTCTCCTGGGTAAACTCTTGCTTTTTAAGGCATACAGGTGTGTGCATTATTAAAAAAAAGGATTTTCCCATCTCCACAGGAGGTATGGGCTTAGGAGTACTGGACGGTTGTATTATCTCTGAACAAATAGCATTTGGTTGCTCCGGAATCATGGCGGCCATATTAATCACTGACATAGGCGTGAGCATAGAAATATTATTATTTCAACGGCTTTGGCTGCTTACAATGTTTAAAGCATGCATGAGTATTTTTATTTATTCTGATTCCGCGTTTGCGTTTTGCAAGTATATATTATATATTATAGCGTCCGAAAATTTACACACAATTACAGAAAGAAATATAGGTTAGAAATTTCATGATGCTAACATTAGATCCACTAAAGTCTACTGGCTGAGGGTAGGGAGTAGGGACCCTCTGGATTAGAACAAGACAGTGCCAAACTTTCGTTATGGCGGCTAGATTAGATGAGGTGCTGGATTTAAACATTTAGACAGTACTCTACCACTACTAGTAGTAGTGGTAGTAGTAATGACACATTTCACTTTTTGTCCATAAAAAAAAACATATATGATAGATGATGTTAAGGATGCCCTTGTTGTACCTATTCTTATTTTTTCAGTGATACGCACGTGATGATCAGATACTTATTAGAACATTTAGTAAAAGTACCATTAAATGGTGATGAGAGTAGTAGGTATAGTGCAGTGGAGCTACTAGCTCGGGGACGGATCCACCGCATTAGCGATTCCTGCTGTCATAATACAACTGTTGTAACGATACTGTCGTGTTATGGTCCAGATGTTAGGGCAGCCAGTAGACTTGCACATAAGACCTGTCTACCCGCAAACAGAACAACGAAGTACCTACCTATAACATCTATGGTGTGTATATGATACGGTTGTCTCATATTAAGTACCCATAATAGTGAACATTTAATTACTTGGATCCTTAGAAATAAAGTTATTATTTCAGGGGGCTTAAGTAGTTTCGGCGTTTTCGAGGAATGCGTTATTGGGGAAGAACTAGCTTTTGGATGCTCTGGTATTGGTCTTGCCATAGGCGGAACATGTCTAGGAGTGAGTCCCGAACTTTGCTGAACATTATTTCTTTAACTTTAAGATAAATCTAAAAAGTTAACAGAATTATCGTGTCTACCACCTCATTTTTATATTTCTTTGCATATTTTAACTGTTGTTCTATCTCTATATGGTTGCAAATGCTCAGAGTCCAAACATGCCAGAATATTGGAATGGAATCCAATTCCATCACCACGGAGAAAAAATATTTGCGTTATACACACACGACAGAGCCGTCTAACCTGCTTATAACTGCATTTCGGTGGAAACTGACACTGTGTCAGTGAGAAATTCTCTTGTAGGTGTACGCTGACTTTGGCTGTCTTTGTTAACACAAACAAATTATAAACTACAATATCACACTTTAATTGATAAAAGCGATATCTATGTATATTCGTATGTATCATCTATCAATGTAGACTGCCTCTCTAACGATCTAACGATAGCCTATCAATACTACGGTTACTAGGCTACGGCTGTCCCTTAGTTCTTACCAGAGATTACACCCCCTGGTTGTTACTAAAAAAGTACCCGTAATGTGAACATTTATTACTTTTTGGATCCTAAGAAATAAAGTATATATTTCAGGGGGAGTAGGTAATTTCGGCGTTTTCGACGAATGCGTTATTGGAGAAGAATTCGCTTTTGGATGCTCTGGTATTGGTACTGCCGTAGGAGGAACAGGTTTGGCAGTGAGTCCCGAACTTTTGCTAAACATTATTCCTTTAATTTTAAGAAAAATCTCAACATTAACATTATTATCCTCTCTGCCACCCCATTTTTGTTTGTTTTTTTCAATATTTTAACTGTTATTCTTTCTGCAATGGTATGCAGCTATGGTTTCAAATGCTCAGAGTCCAAACATGCCAGAGAATTGCATGAAACTTACTCCAATTCCATCACCGCGGCGAAAAATAT
>NJDC01000156.1:101172-111530 GCA_002245475.1 Calephelis virginiensis
TATTGGAGAAGAATTCGCTTTTGGATGCTCTGGTATTGGTACTGCCGTAGGAGGAACAGGTTTGGCAGTGAGTCCCGAACTTTGCTAAACATTATTCCTTTAATTTTAAGAAAAATCTCAACATTAACATTATTATCCTCTCTGCCACCCCATTTTTGTTTGTTTTTTTCAATATTATAACTGTTATTCTTTCTGCAATGGTATGCAGGTATGGTTTCAAATGCTCAGAGTCCAAACATGCCAGAGAATTGCATGAAACTTACTCCAATTCCATCACCGCGGCGAAAAATATTTGCGTTGTACACGACAGAGTCATGTAAAACTGCATTTCGGTAGAAACTGACACTGTGTCAGTTAGAAATTCTCTTGTGGGTGTACGCTGATTTTCTTTCTTTCTTTATTAATTATCACGGCAGCATTTAGGGCGGTATTCCACTAATATCTTTGTCCAATATACATCGGTTCAAATAAATTGGTCGATCAAATTTCCTATCTACGCCGAATTTTTTCAATCTTTTTACGGTTACAAGAACAAAGACTTTGACAAACATTTCAATCAAAAACGCTGTAAAGACATTTTATACAAATATATTGAACAAGGGAAATAAGCTTCTGTCAAAGAATTTCGATCAAATATTGGACATAAACATTGGACATAGATTATGACGAGTGGAATACCCTTAGTTATGAGCAATAAAAGCGAAAACAGTGATACAAAGGTGACCGTATCTACCCGGATAGATTATGGTTTAAACACTTCTGTGAAATATATAAGTATATAATATTTTACAAAATAAATATAAGTAAATGTACATATATTTTGCATATAAAACGTAGGCTGCGGCTCCAAATAGCTTGTTTAAACAGTTACTTAATTTTAAAACCAAATTTCCAATAGTTACCTAATCCTCGGAAATAAAATAACAAGTTACATATTTCAGGGGGCATGGGCAATATAGGAGTATTCGACCAATGTATAATTCACGAAGAAATTGCCTTTGGATGCACTGGTATATGCTTAGCATTAGCAGGCATAGATTTGGCAGTGAGTTCCAAACTTTACTAAACACTATAAAAAAGCTATTATTTTATTAATTACTGCACAACATTTCAGAACGATACAGCATTAATATTATATTTTAGGCAATGAGTGTAAAGTTTATTCGTCAGGCAAATGTGTGTCTGTTTATATTCTGTGAAACCACTACTTACTGTTCCCAGAATACGCGCAGGTTCCAATAAAATTGTTGTGTTTTGAGCCAAATATTTGGTGAATTTTACAGGCGGTTTGGACTTGGGTGTTTTCGATGGATGCATGGTGGCGGAGGAATTAGCCTTTGGGTGCACTGGTATCATGACGGCAATGGAAGCTAGTGGCCTCGGTGTGAGTGTCGTTCAGTGTCGTAGCTTTTTGTATCTAAAAAAGTCTTTCTCACACTTTAACAAACCCACACTTTTTTTTATTGCAGCGTTTTAAATCAGTACAGATCGGTTGCAATCTTGTGGGAAGTTATTTTTTCGCTTTTAACATCAGAAAATTAAAAATGTGTGTGAAGTCTTTTTTAAATTTCATAAACTGTCGTGTTTCAGTCTAAACATTAAGCTTTTGTTATTTGTTGAGATTACAGTTTTAAAAAGTATATATCTAATTTAATAGTACTTCAAGTTTGTGAAACAAAGATAATCCATTATTCTGATATAGATAATGTGGTCCAGTCCATTTCAAAATATCTCAAAAAGCATCATTTGGGATGATAGTTAAAATAATCTAACTCGTTTCTCATAGTCTTTCAAATTTAATATTTAGTGTGAATAAGAAATTAAAATAGCACACTATACTAATAAAATTAACTAATAAATATTTTTGAAGTTAATTTAAAAAAAAAAACTTAATTTTCCTTACCGTACCTTTTTAGAATCTCAATACCAAACGCGTTTTGGACAAAAATTAGGAAATTAAAAAATCAATTTTAAAATATAAAAAGTAAAAACTTATGTTCGGTTTTGTGTGAAGCTATAAAATAACACAAGCATCTTATTCTCATTTGCCAATGAATGAAAGCATTAAAGATAAATTCATACATGCTTTAAACTACATCAATGTTATAATGTAACTAATATAAGTTTATCGTTTTACTTACTAATCTAAATTTTACCTTTCATATCCATATTAACTTTTAATTTAATAATGAACATTTCTAAATATTTGAATGTGGAATAATCATATGGACTAATGTTAAAGCCTTTTCACATGGGTCTGTCAAAACTAAATGTGGTGAATTCATTAGGTACATATCCACTGCCACCAATTTGTTTTAGTCACTTTAAGAATGTCTCATTATAGACTGGTTTTAGCGTTCAAATGACATTGAACGTATGTATGTGTGTAATTGCAACTTGGTTCAATCACTATGTGTTCATTCACAATTTGTCCATATTCATTGCTTTGTTTTGTGTCAATATGTTTTATCATAATAGCAGTTACGATGTTATTTCAATGAGAAGTTCTATCTTTAAAAAAAGTAACGAAATTACAAAATGTGCCTTCTTTAGATAGATTTTCTCACAAGAAACCGCTCTTCATTAGCGTATTAGTAAAAGTTAATTTGATATATTTTTGAGTGATTGAATATGATTTGTTTTTTAAAGTTGTTTTGTAAATTATTTGTAATTTTTAAAATACTACAAAAAGATTTTACATAAATCATACTTTTGAAGTGAGGTTCAGAATGTAGGTTTTCAAATTTTTATTCAATATTTTGACGTGCTCATTTGGTAAGTATGACACAAGTATTTTTTTTCTTTCGTAAATACATAAGAATAATTTTATTATATAACAAAAATTTATATTTATATGTACGCTTGGCCGAAGCGATCATTACTTGCCATGTGAACACCACTTTATGTGGCCAGCCTTAAAAAATGACATTCAATTTTAAATCGTAAATAAGAACTAATGGAATTAAAGGATGGCTTCATGATGCTAACAAATGTGCTAACAAATAAGACTGTTACTAACGAAGTAAGACTAAAAAATTTTAGAAATTCCAGTATTAAACATGATTGTTAAATAAAAATAAATATATGTCATGTTGTAAATTTCAAAAGTAATAAAAACTATGTAAAATGTGTCTTCAAAACATACTTAAGGTGTGATAAGTAAAAACTTTTTATAATTAGGTACTTCCATTTTTAAAATATTTTTATTGTTTTTAGTCTATCTTTGGAAAGCCTTGAAGATGATTAATATATTGTTTAAATATTTCAAGTTAATGTTGAAAAAAGTCAGCTTGAATGTACCATAATACATTAAAAAGATTTAGGATTAATAATATTTTGTTTATCTTTAACCACTGTTTTGAAAAATATGTAATTAAATGTTGGGTATATATGTATGTGTCACTTACATACATGATTCGACACAACTACAGGACACACCCACTGATGCATCCATTGATGAAGCGTCAGCACATGTGATTTCTTTTGAATTTGTCCTGGAGTCAGGGTTACAACTCCTACTTTTAAATAGTACTAAATAAAGTTAAATTAACTAAAATGTTATAAAACTGGCTAGCTATTTTAAACTTTTTTTTTATTCCTGAAACAAATACAAGATATGCGGTTTTACTTAAAATATAAAAATATTCTTCAAGGCTTGTTTTTATGGAACTTTTATCCTTATTAAAAAATATTGTATTATAAACATTCGAAAAATATGTATTCTTAGATTCTAAATTATGAAATGTTCTAGCAAACGCCGGTGATAATTGCTGGTACTAAGGAACAACAGAAGAAATACCTTGGGAGGCTGATTGAGGAACCTCTTGTTGCGGTAATTTGTATTTTCTTTTTTTAATTAATTTGCCCCTTTCTGGTGCCGGCTAAGATCTCTAGGCCATGCTGCCACGTCTTCCGTATCAAATAATTCTCATTAGTCGCATGTCTTCCGCATTAATTATTCTTAAACAGCCATTAGTCACTATTTACAGAGTCACGTCAGTGTCAGGTTTACACAAGCTCACTTTGAGAGATTTGGCGGCAGCGAGGAAATTCACGATATACTAATTTCTTCATGATTATTTCATTTGTGCACTTTCCACTAAAATGCCCACCAAAATCGTATCGTGCGTTTCCTCGTAGCCGCCAAATCTCATTACATGAGCTTGAGTAAAATAAAGGCCACCGCTTTACCCAAGAGCTTGACATGACTTACTGACGACTTATGACTAATGACTAATTATAATTAATTAAAATTGATATAAAATTTTATGCAAATTTCTACTTGACTAATGGCAAAATACTAACGTATAAACCAAAACCTAAAGAAAGAAAGAAGAAACGGTAAAACAAGAAATCAAAAATTTTGCCACATGATTTAAAGTATCTTCACGCCCATATCCCCGAAGACGTAGGCAGAAACACTACCAGGGCACCTACGACTAGCCGAAGACACTAAGTCCCACAATGTGATAGGTGGCAAGCCTATCTCCAACCAACATTGGAAAAACCAAATTTTCTTTTTGTTGCCCGACCCGGGATTCGTACCTGGGACCTCATGCAGTCAAGTCCAACACCTGAACCGCTAGACCACAGAGGCGATTATTGCCACAGGATTTGAATTCTCAGTAGCTCAAATGGTTTGACTATTTGTCAGAGGATGAAATTTTATCTTTGTTTAAAATTTGTATATCTTGTTGAATTTCGCATTTGCAAGATTATTAAAACAAATGAGACAAAACGGCTGGTCTATAAAGAGGCCAGAGACCATTTGTTATACATTATCTGTTTTTATTTCCCTTCATTTTTGGCTGATTGTCTGATATCTCTTATCAAATAAAAGTTATTAACATTTATGTCAGTATCTTTTTGTTTCTTCATGTTTTAAACAAATACTACCGAAATGACTTTTTCTTTTTTTACTAATTAAGCTTAGCTTAACTAGCTTATTGCCAGGGTCAACATTTGTTGTACCTTTTAATCTAGAACATTCTTTTGTCTCCATCACCGCGAAAGTCACATAAGCATGTGTACAAAGTCCAGAGGCCAGAGACCATTTGTTATACATTATCTGTTTTTATTTCCCTTCATTTTTGGCTGATTGTCTGATATCTCTTATCAAATATAATATGTTTATATCACCTTATTTTTAATATTAACCTAACATCACAAAGGAGGAGGCTTCAATTCGTTTGTGTGTTTGTTACGCGGTTACTCCGATATGGATTTGATGATTCTTTTTCCGAAATGTAAATGGTCCCTTATATAGATTAGAATAAAATCCAACACCGGGACGAGATGTACTTGTTAAGTACAATATGTATATGTGTATATAAGAGATATATTTAATAATGCTTAATAATAAATTTAGAGGTTCTTTACCTCGACGATGTACTGATAAAAATGTAGTCTGTTTTTATTTTTATGGGCACCATTGTACATTATCTTGCTAAATCTTGTTCTATACTTTAGGGTTGTCTAGAAGAGATCGCTGACTTGGCGATAAGGCCGCCTTTGTGTTTCTTCTTAGTTTAAGTTATTTTAATGTATTTGTAATTTCTTGGTAAAATTGGATTTTTCCAATTTTCTAATAAAAAAAAATGTTGGTCGGGATTGGAAACGTACCCGGTTGGCGATAGGCTTGCCACCTATCACATTGTGGGACTTAGTGTCTTCGGGTAGTCGTGGGTGCCTTGGTTGTACCTCTGCCTACCTCTTCGGGGATATGGGCGTGAAGATACTTTTTTTTTTTTAATTTGTTGGTATTTGGTGCACAATAAAGAGTTATTGTATTGTATTCGTATGTGTTCGTATATACCTATAACAGATTTAAAATAAATACTTTTAGGCCTATTGTGTCACGGAACCTGGTGCGGGTTCTGACGTCGCAGGAGTGAAGACGAGGGCAGAGAAGAAAGGCGATGAATGGATTCTCAATGGACAAAAAATGTGGATCACCAATGGAGGTGTTGCTAACTGGTAAATATTACAAACCCTTTTTTTTTTCAGAAATTCTGATTTTGACTTTTAAAAACAACCAAATAGGTGGATCACCAAAGGTGGAATGATATAGATAGATAGAAAGCCTCTTGTGTAATACTACAGATTTTTTTGTACAATTGAGATAATATGACCAGACGGGATTTTTTTAAATTAAGAAATACTTTTCGCCTATAGACACGGAATTGGAATTGGATTGGAATTAAAAATGAAATTATTCTAACGATAATTCCATCCAAATCTGTTCAGGCTTATAGAAATTCTGTGGTATGAGCCAAATCACATAAAGACATACATGAACTTGGAAGACATCGCACATCTTTTTTGTGAGTAAGCGTATAAAAACCCGGTGCCTCGATGATTTTTATTGTTACTCTACAGGTACTTTGTCCTAGCAAGAACCAATCCAGATCCTAAATGTCCCGCTGCAAAGGCTTTCACCGGATTCATCGTGGAAAGAGATTGGCCTGGAGTAGTACCTGGTCGTAAAGTAAGTTTGTATATTTTTTATTGTACTATTATTCCGTGCTACATAGAAAAAAAATACCTCAGACACGAATTGTACCTACTTGCGCGCAATGCGTATTGCCTTTGGCCGATGAATTCAAATAGCGAAGCTACCGTGCATTGAAATAATGTGGTGCAATTTTTAATTTCTTTCTGATCGATAAGAAAACCTTTGTCTTTCAAATCCTGTGTTAGGCGAATTTTTTTAAACGAAATTCTGATTTTTTGCTAGTTAAGTTCAAGTTGTCCTACATTGTACAATTGAAATACAGAGTATAATGTCAATATGGACCTTATAGTACTTTCTATGTTTATTATTACGACAGTTACCGTCTCACTACAAAAAAAGAAATTTAACACTCGTGTTTTGTTCAACATGTGTTAATAGACTCTGTCTTAAATTGAGCTCTTAACTAATAATATGCTGCCACGTCTTCCACGTGTAACATGTTATTGGATTTAAATTTTAGACAGAGTTTAGTTAAACGAGGTTATACATTTTTTTGTGTTAAGGCCGTTAATGTAAAATTATGTTACAACTGCCTTTTTGTCAGGCAAAATACAACTGCCTTTTTTTGTCAGGCAGTTAGTAAAATACGAGCACAGGTCTATAAATAAAATATGTAAATCGGTTCAGCAGTTTTTGCGTGAAGGAGTAACAATCACACAAACTTTAGCATTTATTTTATTATTGGGATGCTTAAAACTTCAGTCATAAAATAATAAATAAAATTAAAATGAATGGTATAACAAGTAATAATAACATTATATGTATAGGTTAGCTAGAATCTCAAGATCAGTTTGTAAACTAGATGTTTGTTATAGAATAACTATATAAATCGAACATGTTAACCTACTGAACGCTTAGTAATAGTAACCGCCTACAAAAAGAAGAAGGTTGCCAATCCGAATGTTTTTTTTGTATGTTGTTCGATTAGTCGGCCAATAGCGGAGATATTTTGACAGTTATTTTATGAGAAGACAGGTCATTATTCCAAGGTGGTCCTATATTATTTTTGTGGTATTTGACTAAACCGCTTAACCGATGTTGACGAATTTTAATATGAATACAGTTAAAGACCAAAAACTTTTTTTTTGTGCTATTGGAAGGCCATCAAGCAGACGTAATCCCTAATGGTAAGAAATTCACGCCGCCTAGAGACAACAAAGCTGGTAATGGAGCGATGCCAACCTTCGGCCGATGTTAGGCCTGGAGCAAAAGTAAGTTTTCCGGCTACCTTATCCTGCGAAATGGAACACGTCACCGGCACGCGCTGTCATTATGTCGGCAGGAATAGGTAAGGCGGTGGCACCAATCCGGGCGAGTCGCTGCGAGACTCGACCACCTAGTTAGATGTCACGGTGCTAGTTACAGTAAGCCTGTGCTCGCCTTTTACGAGCTGCCTGGTACAGGAAAGCAGGTGGTCTATTCTGCAAAGGAGCTCGGATCAACAAGGGGAAAAATTATATGACTCGTACTTTCCTATCTAAACAACAGCATTTCCGTGTGTGTATTGCAAAATTACCATTCTAAAAGTACAAAAATGCTATACGAAGTAACGATTGTACGCTGACGAAGTCGCTGGTAACAGCTAGAATTTAATTATTAGAAAATTAAATTCTTGTATCTTGACCAAGGCTTTTAACCGGTACGAAAAGTACAGGTTTTGTACTGGTATTTAGCGTTTCTTACCATTTCGATACCTGGATACCGGATCCAAAGATGGTACCGGTACTTCGTATAATCTATTATCTAATTCCGATAAAAACCGGTATTCAATTGAGGTATCCGTTAAATACAAGTGCGACGTCGCCAATTTTCCTTTTTAGGTATCGGTATTATTTTAATCTCTCTTGAAGGAAAAGAGATATCTTCGATTGAAAATAAAATGATAAGTAATATATTTTGTTGTACCGGTATTATTGAACGAGTACTGGTATGAAAACCCTTAAACCAATAGTACCGGTACGAAGTCTGGTACCGGTACAAACAGTACAGGTAACGCCTTGGTATCCGCCTAAAATACCGGTATTTCAAGCCCTGATCTTGACGACATCGTCAACGATGAGACATGGGATTATAAGGCATACCTTATATTAGATACCTTTCGAAAGAATTATCAAATCACGACGTGGTAATAAAATTTAACTAGGTTTTTTGCAGTTTTACTGCCCCTAAAAATTTATACTTATAATAAAACAGTAATAACAATAAATCTTCACAGAAAATATTTTTAAAAAATAGTTATTGCTGATTAATTTCTAAAAGATAAAAGTTATTAACATTTATGTCGGTATCTTTTTGTTTCTTCATGTTTTAAACAAATACTACTGAAATGACTTTTTCTTTTTTACTAATTAAGCTTAGCTTAACTAGCTTATTGCCAGGGTCAACATTTGTTGTACCTTTTAATCTAGAACATTTTTTGTCTCCATCACCGCGAAAGTCACATAAGCATGTGTACAAAGTCTCGGACAATAGCTAGTTTTAAATTTAAAAAAAACTGCTATGTTTTTTACGTGTAATATGGGCTATATACCTTCTATAGTCATTACGAGTACAAGTATAGTCATCACATTATTCTATAGTCATAATTAATGATGGCTATCTTTGTTCAACTGGTTCGCATTGGTTTAAATATTTGTAATAAGAATGAATGGATGAATGAACTCTTTATTTTGCACAATTAAACTTACAAAGTAAGTACATATAAGTATTAATATTATGTACATACGAATATGATAACTTCCCGCCGTCTGATGGAATTTGACAGGATTTCTTAGTACTTAGTTATTCTTATATTTGGGGCAAAATCGCTTTGCTCACACATCCTGGTGTTGTCACAAATCCTATTTTGTTTTACTAGCCGACCCGGTGAACTTCGTTCCGCCTTAATTTATTGCCATATTTGGACCCAGTACTATTTGTGTTTTCAAACTATCCAGAAACCCGTTGAAATATACACAAAAGTAACGGTCTGTCCGTGTCTTCGCCGGCGTAGAATAATTACGGCTCATACAAATTTTTAATCCCCTTTTATAGACCCTTGGGGGTTGATTTTTGAAAAAAAGCCTACGTTTGACCTCTGATCTATAACTATATGCCATCGTCTTATATTTTTTAAGATAAACGGTAATTTAGTTCGGATGAGTTAGTGGTTATGTTGATTTGCCTATATTATCCTATGTAGCAAGTTGCGTAACGCCTAAAGTAATATAGAATTTAGTGAGTTTTTGCATTTTGTAGAATATGTCAAAATTAATCGATCGTCACTCAAGAGAAAAACGTATTTAGTGTTTTTTGCAGTTAATGAGTTCTTGCAATACGCCGACGATATATAGGCATGCAAAGTTTCATTAATATAGCGATATAATATAAATCTCGTGTCACAATGTTTGTCCTCAATGGACTCCTAAACCACTTAACCGATTATAATAAAATTCGCACACCATGTGCAGTTCGATCCAACTTGAGATATAGGATAGCTTACATCTCAATTTATCGCGGGCGAAGCCGCGGGTAACAGCTAGTAGCGTTATATAGTATAGCGTTACAGCCGTGAAAGAACAACATATTGGTGGTAATTTTGTTGCGCACTCACTAAACTAATTTTAAGTTATCCCTGTCTTCTTTCAACTAAAGTAACAGAAGGAAACAAAACACTTTTAGTGCTGTCAAATTAGACAGTACACGTCATTTCTACAGACGTTTAATCTATCACTCGGAAAATGTTGATTAAAAACATCACGATTAGACATGTCAGTACCAATCTGACACGTCTAAACTGTTCCATCTCTTTTGTTTTTGTTTCATTTGAGAAAGATAGCATGCATCTAAAATAAGTTTAGTTTGT
>NJDC01000156.1:119655-137565 GCA_002245475.1 Calephelis virginiensis
GTAAAATCGAGCATAGGCTTACCGTCACTGACACCGTGACATTTGACTAGGTGGTAGAGTTTCGCAGCGACTCCTCCTCCTGCCGCCATAACGTCATGACGTGTTCCGGTTTGGAGGGTAAGGTAGCCGGTAAACTTACTTTTGCTCGAGACCTAGCATCTCGGCCTCAGGTAGGCAACGCACCATTACCATCTTTGGTGTCTATAGGCGGCGTGAATTTCTTACCATCAGGAAATCCATCTGCTTGTTTGCCTTCCAATATTATAAAAAAATCTTTTTCTTTTGTAAATATTGGCTTTCAATCGTTTTTCACGACTTATTTAGCCTATGTCAGGTACATATTTATTAAAGAAATAGTATTTGACATTCAGATTTTTAATTTGTCAATTCACGTAGCATTACGACAACAAATAAATAATTATTGCGGTGCGACATAATCGCGTCCGGTCCGGACAAAGTCCTGGGAAGTTGTAAAAACCGCAAGGTTAGCACTATAGTTGCCATAAAAAGGGATACGTGACGGGTATACATATTTCTATTACTTGTCACACACTCCTTTAAAATCTTCATATTCCGAAGAGGTAGGCAGAAGCACAGCTTAGGCACCTACGACTAACCGAATTGTCCCACAATGTGATAAGTGGCAAGCCTATTGCCAACCGGGCACATATCCAATCCTGGACAACGCTATTTTTTATTAGAATATTGAAAATACGCATTTTCGATTTTTTGGGTACTGTAGATACGTGCAAGATTGTCCAACATGCCTGACTTTGCCCAGCACGGTGATTTTTAGAAACATTGAAAAACATGAAAGAATTTTCAGCGTCATTCTATTTCTAAAATCTAAGGTAGAAATTTAATTATTAATCCGTCAAGATTCAGTAAAGTTTCATTGATAATATTGTCACTTCAATTGTCAGTTAAAGTTAACAGTGTACCTAATTGGTGGGCCAAACACTACGAAAAGTTTTGCTATCAACTCATTGGGCAATTGTAGAAGATTCATCCTTTCTAAATATTACCTACTTGTTTTTTTTATATTAATTAACATTTAACAATATAGATCAAATTTATGATGTAAAATTTCCTTTAGTTTCGGAAATATGGTAGCGGGCAAATCCATATTTGTTCTAGAAAAGCATCAGAACTTTGCCCACCATAATATCATAATTAGGGTTGTCCCCAAATATCAAATTAATAATGACGCCAACATATTGTATATGTTGAAATATAATTGTTTATGTAGGTACATTAAATTTCTTATTTTTTTAGTAAACATTTATAGTACATTTGAAAACTATGCCTCGCCATACACCTTACAGGCAGAATTCAGAATCAATGAGTGCAACATGATTTAAGCAGACCCTGGTTTCACAAAGGTTTAAAATAGGTTTTTTTTTTTGAATTTTAACCTTATTTTGTTGACTCTTAGGATCCCCTCTTGAAATTTATCCGAGTATGTAATATGTAAATTCTAAACCACAAAACATGAAACTTTGAAAATAAACGAAATAGTTCGTAAAGCACATATTATGTACTACAAAATAAAACACGAATAATTAAAAAAATAACTACGATAAAAACCGAATTCAAAATTAAAAAATGAAAAATACTAAATATTTAATGTTAACTATATACTACCTATTATTTAAATGTGCTATTTATTAATGGATTTGAAGTCGGTGCCAAGCCTTAGTCTAATAATTATATTATACTAACGGCTCGCCCCGTTATGTAATGTACATAAAACCTTCCACTTCAACCACTTTATCTATTAAAAAAAACCGCATCAAATGGCACATGTAAATAATAGGTACTTGGTATAATATAATTAATATTAAATCTTTATTATTTTTAACTTTTTAGTTTTGAAGTCGGTTTTTTTAAAGTAGTTATTTTTATTCAATATTTTTTAGTTTACTGCTGATATGATTTAATTTAATAAAAATAGATATCGGGATACTTTAATCAATTTTTATGGGATCAATTCGAAACTATTACACGTCAAACAAAAAAATAATTACGTAAACCGGTTCAGAAACCTCGGAAAATAGGTGTACATACATAAAAATATATATACTAGCCGTATAGAGAAGTATATAGTAGAGAACCTCTCGTTTTTTAACTCAGTTAAAAATTCCTAATTTTTTTAACATTGCCCACTCAATTTTAATGCTAAAAATTAAGATTTAAATATGTAACTAAAATACCGTATGTAGAATTGGTTAGCTATTCGTAATATTCCTATTAAACATGAGCATAAGGTTAGAAACATTTAGAAGCTATAAAAGTTTTTTGTAATAAGGGAAATCTTTAAAAAATCTTGATTTTTTGCCCGCTGTTTCAATTGAGTATTTTATTATAATATTAATATTCATATTATCAATTTTATTGCATATGATTCGCAAGAATTGATTTAGTAGTGCACAACAAAATAGTCTTCAAAAATATTACGATTTGATAAAACTATTCATTAATGCAACCAAAAATGTAAACAAATTGGACAATGACACACGGTTTGATGGAACCCGGCCCAGGAGTCGAACCTGTGACCCTAAGAATTCAAGTCCGCCGTCGGAACGCAAGACCACAGGGGCGGTAATGCCCCAAGAGTATATAAATACTACGTAATAGTAATGCCTCTTTATAATGTAAGAATACATAGTAATCTATAAAATTTAAATTCTTCTTCTTTTATAAATATGGATTTCGATCGTTTTTCACGGCTACTTTGCCAATGTCAAGTTAGTTAATTCTTAAACAATATACAGTCATAGTCACTATGTACAAAGTCATGTCAGGTCAGGGTCTTGAGTAAAGCGGTGGCTTCGTTACTCAAGATCATTTAGTGAGATTTGACAGCAGCGAGGAAATAGACGTCACACTAATTTCTTAACGATATTTCATTTGTGCACTTTCACTGAACAAAATTAATCTAATTCCCACCTAAATTAACCAATTTCACTCAATATAAACAAGAAATTCAATAATAATGAAAACATTACGATCACCTTCATTCATGATGGCGTCAAAACTTCCAAATTTTAATTAAATTCCAGGGACCTAGGTAGATAACTTTAGTATTTGTGACTTTCACTTATTTGTACTAATGACATCTAGCATTTTAAAAGTAAACAAAATTTGACTATTCGCGGCTAAGTGGGCTAATATATTGTTATTGCCAGTCGACAATGCAAAGATGGCGTTAAATCATGTCATTATTATTTTTTACGATAATTATAAATATACTTACCCAGATTACTCATTTTTTTTATTGATTACCCTTGAAGTATGTAATGTACGATGTTTAAATAATCATACAAAAGATCGACTAATTTCATAGGTCCTCGTAATCAACGTTGAATTTTTTACAACCAGTGATACTACCTCGCATAAAAAATTTCACTAGATTTGATCTCAAAACTCCCTACATTTCAAGGTTTTGGCTAAAAAACTCACTAGAACAGCATAAGTAATTACAAACAACAAAAAAATTAACGCAATCATGAAAGTAAAGTACAAACAAACATAACACAATAGCTTAAACTCGCTAAATATTAACAGTATTTCTTTATAATTTTAAATTGGAATCACATGAAGTATAACTTAGAGACAGCGCACACAAGAGACTTTGTCACTGCAATATTAAATCTATGACTGTGATCATGGTGATCATACATTTGTCTCGTACTAAAGTACCGTACATAAACGGAAGAACGACACCCTTAATTTTTTAACTATCGACATGGTGACATAAGGACTTATGTCACCATGTCGATAGTTAAAAAATTAAGGGTTTTCATTTGCAAAACTTTAAATTGGTTTAATTAAACGAAAATATGAAATAAGTTTTGTTACATTTAGATAATAATATTTCAGTCACTGCCATTTTTATAATAGTCCTTTTCTCGTCTTATGTGATTTTATTGTACAATATTTAACTTATGACCCACAATGGTTTCGTTGTCTCTTTGGAACCATTGTCATACTAAGTGAATGTTAAAAATAATGATTTAGGTAATATAATATTTGTGGAAAGGTGTTAGGAGAAGAGAGACAGATAGAAAGCCATTCTAGTCCATTGTTTTGTATGAAAAGGCTAATGAATGTGGAGGAAGCCAGACGTGTCTGCCAGGGTCATGAGGTTTAGCACTCGATACTTTCTGCCTAAACCATAAGGGGCTTGGCGTGAAAATATGCATGTATGTATATATGAATATATGTATGTACGTAAGTTTGTAATGACCACGCTGTAACTTAATAGTCATCATAGGAAACGGCACACCTAGCACTCATTGCATACTTTTTTGCAGCCGTTATTTTTTAGATTTTTGTTATAACATTTCTTTACAAAGTAGTTACAGACTTAGGCGCGCCTCGGCTTTGGCGTGGTATAATGCAACGATCGAATTACGATTTACGGCACCAATTCAAAAACAATTTATAATTATAAGTCAGAAATTCATGTCATATCCTACTAATATATTTTATTAAATTAATCAAAATATCAATACTTATTTTAATAATTCATAATAATACATAGTATTAAATACAACATTTATAACACAAAATAAAAGTTTTATGAGCCTGTACCCAAGCAAAATAGTCAAAACACGAGTTTGAAATAGTATGAGCTAGAGTGCGACACGCTACCTTACTTCCTCGAATATATCTCAGCTGATGCATTAAACTGAGTTCTGTGCAACGGCATGTTACATACTTTGTAGGCAAATTTAAGTTTTGCGTTAACTCCTATGGCTATCTCAATAAGAATTGTAAGTTTCCTCTATTCGCGAATAAATGGAAAAGAATGCCAAAAACTCTTTAGGTCATAAAAGCGTGCTTATATTTTGGTGTAGATGTTAATGTTACCATAACATTGTACTTTCACAAATTTCACAATTTTTATTGCATTTAGGTAAACGATAATTACATCGCCAAAAAACTTTGTACACTACTGTTAGTCGAGTTGAATTAAAATAAAACATAGACTATACAAATTACAATAAGTATAAAGAGCTACCTCCGGATGGTTAACAGTAGTGCAAGCTTTTTAGACGAACTTCTTCTTACAAGAAGGATTAGAAACGTATTGTAGTGATAAAAAAATTGCCATCTGGCCACAATACTTAATCAATAAGGTTCGAATTTAATAAAAACCAATATTTCCACCATTTCACAAATATTACAGAGCATGTAATTATTGTTTATTCTTTATAAATATTAATAATATCAGTTAAATAATAGCAGTTGATATTCATTTTAGACAATTATTTACACGTTGACGATTCTCTGAAATGGATGCAATGGCGACACAACTGCTTGTTTATTCCTGTAAGAGAAATATCTAGTGTCAGTTTGACATAAATTTAGGAATTCACAGACTGCTTAGTATGAAAAAGATGTATCAATTTTCAATTTTTTTTCCAGATTCGGCAAATACCACTAAAAGTGATTTTCAGTGGTATTTGCCCTGCAACCATTTTTTAGTGATTTCTTTTGTTTAGAAAATCACTGTTAACAATTTACTAAATCTACTGGAAAAATCACTGAGGTGGCAACACAGCTGACAATTGACAGCTTTGACACTTGACAGTTTAAATCATGTTCTGCAAATGCATTCTAGCGCCCTCTTTTGAGGAGACTACAACACACTTCGCCACAACAACCTTTCGCCTACAATACATGTGCTAAAACCGTACCTATCAAAAGTTATAAAACTTTTTAACTATGAACAAAAGTTCTTTAACATTATACACATTACATTACAGCTGCTATAAATAATGGCGTTAGCAATTCATAATCTGATACTATTTGTTATCCATTTACTATTGTGTTGACTAGTCGATTTTCGTATATTTACAACAGTGACATCTATACAATACTTTAACAAGTTCGATGTGAACAACTGTTCTAATTTCTAAATCAAATTTAACGAGTACTAGATGGCGCTCCTAAGCACCGGATGTTACTTTTGAATTTATTATTTATGTTTAACAAAAGAAATATTAAATAAAACATGTCTTGTTCCATACACATTTACCTTTACTGAAATAATTACGATTACCGATATGAAACCATGACGTAAAATTTAACAGAATCAAAATATGATATGGTAATACCTTGTAACTATATTCATGCAGATTGACCTACATTTGAAGCCCTTGTGAAAGGATTGTGCAATAGAAACGGTCATTTATTACACAACACAACGTATTCATAAGCAAATGTAATCATTTTGCACGATTTACATGATTTTTTAGGCATTCAGCTACGTTTGTAAATAAAGGTTTTAAATTACTTTTTATTTTTTTCGTTTGTTATTCAAGTTTCTATTTACATTAAAAATAGTTCAAGAATTATTTATTTCAAAAAACAATACTGCCATTATCCCTTTTTTAAATAGGCCGTGACACACTTTTTCAAATTAGGTTAATTTTGCGCTGCCCTTTACCGACTTATTTCAATGTCAGTCGTTAGTATGGAAGTTCTACTGATCCCGAGTTATGTCGGAATATCAAAGTGTAAGTGAAGTGGCCTAGAGACCTACATTTTGTGTTTTATAAGGGATTTTTAGTTTTAATGGTCAAATTTTGAAATCAATATTTATTGTAGACATTGTAGATGTTACTTTACAATCCGTGCGAACAGCTAAGATTAGTTGTTTCGCTTTACCGTCCGTAATGATGCACGACGACTCTACTAAAATGAGTGTTGCGCAGAGTCTGGCTGCCTCTACAAGCCAGACCAAGAGTGATATTGAAATGGAGGTTCCAGCGGAGTATGCAATGAGTTCGACTGACTCAAAACCAACAGAAAATATAGATATTGAGCTGAAGATAGCCTATGTGGACGCTAACAGTGGTATGTATGACAGATTTTATAAATACGTATTTAGAAAAGTACATCTTGACTTAACGTAAATTAAATAAATTATTTAATTTTATACTTAATACAGATCTTAGAAGTTGTGACCTATATTTTCTTTAATAATCGATGTAGTAATTCTAGTTATATTGTGTGCTATAGATATTCCAATAGGATTATTTTGAATCTTACGGGACATGAGGCCTGGGATAATTTCGTCATAACTATTATTCAAAACACAAGTGTTGGTTGTATAATAAATTACATTGTATGCATTATAGACGTAGAGTAGAGGCTACCTGCTCGTACACTCCGTTGCACGGAGCGGCAACGCCGCATTGGCTTTTCGCGCTATCCTGCGTTGGAATGAGTTGTATTCAACACGAAAAGTTTTTTGATGAAATAGTCAGTTCTGACTATCCAAACTCACGTAGAAGTTAAAATTACTGAAAATTGACTCTACATAGAGTTCTTATCAATCATGCTTTCGTCATTTGGAGTACCTAATTAAACCGTAGTTAGTTCTACTTCAAAATATCACAGTTTGAATCTCTGTTGTACTATACTGATAATATACAGGATATCAAAGAAAAAAATCCCATGAAACGTTATTACAGAAATAAACTGGAAAGCTAAATGATGTCAGACAGTCTGCTTAACTTGGTGACTTTAATTGAATCTTTAAAAGTTCACAATCAATTTGTTCAACCTTGTTACTGTAATTTAAAATGAGAAAAACAACAGTAATGAAAATTATCTATACTTAGCAGATAATCTGTTAAAGTTCTCTACTTTTAGTAGGTATGTATCTAGTTAATCTACGTACACGGTGCAATGTTTAGCAGAGTAGAATAATATGTAGGTCTGTCTTTTTTTTGTATTTTTTTTAAGAAATACACGATGTACTGTTTTTTTATGATTTGGTATTTCACTTGTGCATTTTATCTGAACAAAATTGTACAAAATGCCACCAAAGTTGACTAATTTCACTCAAAATAAACACGAAATTCAATAAATACGAAAAAATACGATAGTTTTTCTCGATGACGTCAAACTACTGTTGATCTTCTCTATTTTTAGTAGGTAGTTTTGAAGATAAATGTTTAGTAGAGTAGGTTGGTAGGTCTTATGTGTATTTATTTAAATTCATAATGCAGTAAATTTTGGGAAACTTCTAGTAAACTTTACTTCATCTAACTATGCTTATAAAATAACATGTCGTGACTGATTCATTATCGCCGAGCAAAAACTGTTACAGTCATGAAATTTGGTTAGTAGGGTCGTTTTACTGAGTAGGCGCCCATTAAGGACGAAATTTTGGAAATTCTACCCCTAAGGGGGTGAAATAGGGGATGTAACTTTGTATGGAAGACCGTTATTTTTTAAGTAAAAAAACATGAAAGTTTATTTTTAGGCTCCTTATTAATAATGAGTTGGCACGTATTTAAGCGTTTCTAGAAATTCTACCCTGACGGGTGAAAAAAGGGTCGAAAGTTTGTATGAATATTGTTTGGGATATAACCAGTAAATATATTAACTTGCTCGCGTGGAGCAAAGCCGCTGGAAACAGCTAGTAATAAAAATGATCTGTTAAACCACCATAGGATATGCAGATAAATTTACAGCCGATTAGTAACCTATCTTAGATAAGATATAGGACTGCTGTAGATCAGTTACCAGGCAACCAATGTTATTTTTAATCTTAATATACCTACATAAATTACGTGTCACGTTGTTTGTCCGCGATAGACTCCTAAACTGCTTAACCGATTATAATCAAATTTGCACACCGTGTGCTGTTTGATCCAACTTTTCAGATAGGATAGCTTACATCACAATTTATGATCAGGTTTATATAAAAATATATACCCGTTTCGCGTGATCTTCGCATCACGCTGGAACGAATGGAACAATTTTGCTAATTCTTTTTTTTTGTTGTGTTTGTTATTGTTAGGAGAAGGATGATATGAGGAAAATAAGCAGGAAAATCGCAGGAGAAATAGGAACAGGAGAATATACACAGACCATTAGAAATTTCAAGCAATACTAATTTCGCCGGGTTGGCTAGTAGTTAATTAAAATGTCTTAAAATCACGAGTAATGTTATGAAATTCGACGAGATATACCTACAGTATTTTTTTGTTCAGCGTAATAGAAATGAGACGCGTAGCAGAAAAATGTGACGGCAAATTTCTCTCACACCTCGATAAAGAAGTTTCACTTCAAATAATACTAATAAATATCCCTGGACAAATTACACAAATTGAAACTAACCCCAAAGTAAGCAAAATATATGCTTGTGCTATGGGTACGATACAAATACATAGAAATACTTAAATAGACAGAATTAATTTAATAAACACCCAAACCCGGAAATGCACACATTTAAATGTTTATTACACAAATGCCTGCCCCCGTCGGGAGTCGAACCTGAGCCTCGCGTTTGGTCGGTGTTGTTAGGCGTGTACGCCTAAACGCCTAAAACATCTCTATCTCTGCTAACAAATCTAGGAACCTACCATATACGTGAGTAATTTCTCTGTAGAGTCGCCGAAACCAGTGTATCAAAGATGTCACGGGCACAGCTATATTTATACAGCTCTAAACTAACTATATATAACTATATAACTCTAAAACCACATATTAGCCCTTGCCCAACTTCACATGGGACTCTAGATGATGAGCTGCCTTAAAAATTGCCATCAGAATTAACACGTCCTAAGCCAAGTAATGTAATAAACATACAAAAAACGTAAACGTATTGACGAATTAATAACTTGCTTTTTCGATTCGGTTAAATCAAATCAAAATTTTTTTATCGGTCCGGAACGCGGCCTCACACTAAAATGATCCGGCAAGAAAC
Organism: Calephelis virginiensis; assembly: GCA_002245475.1. NCBI lineage: Eukaryota > Metazoa > Arthropoda > Insecta > Lepidoptera > Riodinidae > Calephelis > Calephelis virginiensis. The sequence goes on from NJDC01000156.1 coordinate 129,389, forward strand.
TCAGCGGGCTTGTCTTCTTTTTTCTTAATTAAATATGTATTCTGTTATATAATAATCAAGCCCAGTAAAATTGCAACAACCGACTGCAACCATTTCATTTGGGTCGGTCATTGGGTATCTCTTTTTTTGAAAAATATCAAATGGCTAAAATAGGCAACCGATTTTGATGATTCTTTTTTTGAAAGATGGGTAATCATTCCGAGGTGGTCCCACACAAATTTCATCAACATCCTACCAGTAATTTTTGGGTTACACTTAAAAATGCATAAATTTTTCACTTATCTTAACGACCTCATCATATCTGAAAAACCAGTATTCCACCTCCTCGGACCACCTCGGAATCATGACCTCTCTTTCAAAAAAAGAACCTATAAAATCGGTTGGCTATTGACGGAGTAATCGCGTAAGAGATATACAAAAAAACGTATCATCGAATTGCGGACCTCCTTTTTGTTGACTCGTTTAAAAAGACTAGAATAGTCTTTTTATTAAACAAGTCTTCGAAATGACGTATCAGAATCGATTCATAAAGAACCGTTATATATTTTATTATAAAAGGAAAAAATAAAAAACTTGAAACTAGTTTGAAACATATACTTTTAATCGGATGATAGGAGTATTAATTTATTCAATCAAACATTCAAATCATTTTGAGTTCGAATAGATTCAGTGTAGAAAAGACTGTCTGCCTACATGTCTGGCAGATTTGAAGTCTTTTTTTGTAATATTGGAAGGCAAACAAGCAGACGCATTTCGTGGTGGTAAGTAATTCACTCCCTCAGAGACACCAAGGTTGGTAATGGTGCGTTGTCAACCTGAGGCCGGGATGTTAGGCCTCAAGCAAAAGTAAGTTTAACGGCTATCTTACCCTCCGAACCGGAACACGTCAATGGCTTTATGGCGGCAGGAACAGGTAAGGCGGTGGTGCCAATCCGGGCGAGTCGCTACGAAACTCTACCACCTAGTAGAATGTCACGGTTTTAGTGACGGTAAGCCTATGCTTGCCTTTTTTGAGCTGCCTGGCTGGAAGACAGGTGGTCTATTCTGCAAAGGAGCCCGGACCAACAAAGACGCAACCATTTATTAAATAGGTAATTACCAACTAGACCACCGGTAGAGAGCACTGTGGCAACTTGCTAGAGTAGGGTTCCAATGCTTCACAGCAGCTGTCGGCAACTTTTTGGCAGGCACGGGCCACAAGGCGGCAAAATAAACTAAAGATGAGCCACACTTGTAATATTTACCCAAGAAGCTAAATATACCTATGTATAATGGGTCATGTCCCATAGAAAAAATGAAAATCGGCGGAGAGAAGCGCATTCTTAAGGCTGAATCTACACTATACGCCGAATATTATACGGTCAAGCGCGGAACTTTCATGAATTAATTTTGATATTTATAACTTATTTTCAATTTTCAATCACGGGCCGCAAGTAAGACGTCGGCCGGCGGGCCGCGGGTTGGCGACCGCTGCTTTACAACATAGTTCAACTATGAAACAGTAGGTAAACTAAGCCTGGCTGTCTAAATATTTACACTTCATTGAAGCATGAAGGTTGTCATGTTTTTTTATTTATCGCCTCTGTGGTCTAGCGGTCCGGCGTCGGACTTGACTTCTTGAGGTCCCGGGTGCGATTTCCGGGTCGGGCAATCAAAAAATAGAAAATTTGTATTTTCAATTTTCTAACAAAAATAACATTGCCCGGGATTGGATATGTGATCGGTGGGTGATAGGTTTGCCACCTATAGTGGGACTTAGTGTCTTCGGCTAGTCGTGGGTGCCCTGGTTGTGCCTCTGCCTACCTCTTCAGGGATATGGGCGTGAAGATACTTTTTTTTATCTATCGAATTGCAATGACGTATTTTACTTATAATATAAGTCGGTGATCTAACGGTGGTTAATTCCAGCAAAAGGCGAACAAGCTGGTAGTATTTAAAAAAATCTCTTTATTTCTTTCTTTCTTTCTTTAGGTTTTTGCCTATACGTTAGTATTTTGCCATTAGTCAAGTAGACATTTGCATGAAATTTTATATTAATTTTAATAAATTATAATTAGTCATCAGTCATAAGTCGTCAGTAAGTCACGTCAGGCTCTAGGGTAAAGCGGTGGCCTCATTACTCAAGCTTACATGAGATTTGGCGGCAACGAGGAAATACACGATACGCTAATCTCTTCATGATTATTTCATTTGTGCACTTTCACTGAACAAAATTGTACAAAATGCCACCAAAATTGACTAATTTCTTTCAATATCATTACACGAAATTCAATAATTATGAAAAAAACTTTGACCATCTTTTCTCTCGATGGCGCCAAAACTCCGCCTTACCTATTCCTACCGCCATAATGACTGTCATGTTCCTATCTAGAGCAGTCCCGTGTGTTTGTTCCCAAACCTATCACCTAAAAAATATTTGTTTTGAGCATATAGTGACATAATATATGTATGTATTTATACCATCGCAGTGACAGTGTACCGGTCAGGTAAGGGCAGCATGTAGAGCCTATGTGTCAATATATTTGACACGATTATGACATCTATAGTGCAGATAGGCCTCTGTTGTCGTTTACCATCAGGAGAGTCATGTGCTTGTTTGTTGCCTTTTATCATCTTATAATGATCATAATACATAAATTTAAAAAATTAAAAAACCCTTGTTTTCCTACAAAACCTATTCGTAAGCTGTAGACTGGATCCATTTCGATAACGGCAGCTTTGAAAGAAAAAACAGCATCGAAGTATGCACATTCATAGAAGCTTTGATACCACATACATACAGACACGTACTTCTTTTTTATGGTAATGGAAGGCAAACAAGCAGACGGATTTTTTGATGGTTAGCAATTCGCGCCGCCTAGAGGCACTAATGGTGGTAGTGGTGCATTGCCAACCTGAGGCCGGGCTGTTAGGCCTCGAGCAAAAGTAAGTTTACCAGTTACCCTCCGTATAGGAACACGTCAACGCCAAGCATTGGACGCTATGGCGGCAGGAATAGGTAAGGCGGTGGTACCAATCCGGGCGAATCGCTGCGAAACTCTACCACCTACTAGGATGTCACGGTGTTAGTGACGGTAAGCCTATGCTCGCCTTTTTTTGAGCTGCCTGGCAGGAAGACAGGTGGTTTATTCTGCAAAGGAGCCCGGACCAACACGGGGAATAGAAAGTAAATTTCAAACCCCCCCTTTTTTCGTCGGGTTTAAATATTTATTTAAAGAATTCGAAAGTTGCAATACCTTTACGGCTAATATTAATAACCTATCTAAGATAAGAAAACGCGCAATTTAAATCAGTTGCCATGTAACTGTTGTTATTTTTCAATAATTACCAAAAATATCTTAGTAACAAAACTCTAGTAGGCCTATCTTAATCTGAAGATAGGTTATTAATGTTGGCCATTAATCGCCACAAGTCGTGGAAATATTTATAACCAATATACGTACCGAGTTAGTAGCATTGCTTTGCGCTTTGTAGTGAAACAAGATGTTCAACAGATGCTAACGGTTAATTTATACACTAACACCGTTGCCAGCAGCAGCTTCGCTTGGAAACAAACCATTATTTTACGCTACATTATTTTAATTGAAGACTGTTAACCCGTGGGTGCGTCAGCATAGAATATATCTATCTAATATATTAAATTCTCGTTTCACGGTGTGCGTGATTGAACTCCTTCGAAACGGCTCGACCGATTCTCATGAAATTTTGTGAGCATATCGAGTGGGTCTGAGAATCGGCCAAAATTTATATTTCACACCACTAAGAGACAAGGACAACACTCACCCCAATTTTTGTTACTAAAATCACATTAAAAAAAGTAGCAGAACAACGTCTGCCGGGTCAGCTAGTCGTATAATATATACAATTCCCGTGTCACAGTGTTCGTTCTCGTATTTCTCCGAAACGGCTTGACTGATTCTCATGAAATTTTGTGAGCATATTGAGTAGGTATGAGAATCGGCCAACATCTATTTTTCATGCCCCAAGTGATAAGGGTGACTCACCCCAATTTTTTTTTACTAAAATTACATTAAGAATATAGCAGAACAACGTCTACTGGGTCAGCTAGATTCATATAAATTATAAACTTCCATCCCCCTGAATAATTCCAAATGTTTTTTTTTGTAAAAAAAGAAGAGTTAGTTTGCACTCGGGTCTTAACCTATATATGCGTAACAAATTTTATCACAATCGGTTTAACGGTTTAGCCGTGAAAGAGCAACAGACAGACAGATTGTCGCGTTTTTATTACTAACTGTTTGCCCGCGACTTCGTCAAGGTATAGTAACGATTTTCATACAAACTTTCATCCGTTGTTATAGTCTTGTGGGGGTTGAGTTTTGCAGAAAAAATATATCCCTTGTTTAAACTCAGGTCTTCAACTATATGCATATCAAATTTCATCACGATTGGTTCAGCGGCTTAATTGTGAGAGACCAACAGACAGACTTTTGTATTTATGATATTAGTATGGACATATCCTATACTACTAGATTATGGTTGTTGAATTTGGAGCAGGGGTTAGAACAATAAAAATATTTATTTGACATAGAACATGCAAAATATTCTTGTGACGCGTTTAAATAATTCTAAAATGTACCACCTAATAAATCTTTTTTATTCCGCCAATAAAAAGACAAAAATCTGAAAACAAATTCGTTGGGTTGAGAAGTGTATAGAACAGAAGTAGGTAGAATATACAAATTAGGGGTAAGTTTACATCAGGCATTTTTTATGCCTATTACTATAAAAACATATTGTTCTTAGTGGACATCCTGACTCGCAAGTGTTTGAACAAGATATTTGTTTCTGGTATTAATGCATAGCATTAATTTTAATAGGAAAATTACACTACTTTGACAACATCACTTTCCATCAGGCGAGTTGTTTGTCATAATAATATTTAATCCCGTGTACTTGTAAAAATTATGGCATTATATGTCAATTATTATGCCTTAATAGCCGACCTGGGTGCTGATTATGTATCTCAGTTGCCAACTCAAAATCTAAAAATGTAAGTGTAAGTGTGTAATTTGTGTTTTCTATCTATTGTATTTCTGTTGGTCGCTGGAGATAGCAAATATAAAACACGTCATTTGACAGCTATTTGATATACACTTTTCCATTTTGAGTTGGCAACTGAGATACATAATCAGAACCCTGGTGAACTTCGTTTCACTTGAAAGACTGCATGGGAATCCAATTTTCGTTTTTCTCTTCATATGAACCATTTATTGACAATAGCTAACACAACAAAAAATAATTTACAGAGTTGATCCATCCATTTCATTCATATTATCTAGCGACAGTCACGATATAGAGTTGGCAACATGTCTACTATTGCCGCTCGTTTGAATTTGCGACTTAAGAATTCTGATTCACCGGTAGTTATTATTTTTGAACGTATGCGCTTCCATTTCAAAAACTAGATACTGAAAACTAGTTTAAATGACGAGTAGATTTTTTATCGCGTGAAACCCGATTCACACTTATTTTATTGTAATCCTAAATGTGGAGCAAGGTTGGTACGTTCGACAATATTAAAATAGAACGAATTACTTAAACCACTCATAATAATTTGTTTACTGATTTACTATAGTCGTAGTCTGTATTATTATCGCGACGCCATTTTGTTTTATTTGTTGACACTGAAGATTTAAGCTCTGGTAGCCTTCAAGCAAATCTCTGCTTTAGATCTACGATATAGACGTGCAGGACTCTGATAGATCCACCCGTAGGCTTGTTTTTATATAACGACTAGCCGACCCGGTGAACGTTGTATTGCTTGGCATTAACAGCTACTAACAGTTTGTGTTAAATCATTATGTTCCATGCAAATTTCCCAGTTTATCTTTTCGTAAGAAAGTTCAGATAACCGACACAACTAAAAACGAATTAGTAAAATTGGTCCATCCGTTTAGTGCGTAATGCGATGACCACTCGAAATTTATAAACAGTGAAAAAAAAACCTACGGATAGGGGTTGAATCCGCTTCGACTGTCGCTGACGAATGTCAAACTATTTGACCTCGTAAGGATTAAAAAGTGTGGTAAAATTTTCGATTTCTTTCTTAACGATACGTTTATAAATTACGATTATTTATAAATATATCCCAAACATGAGAAAAATGATAAAAATTTATGTTGGTTTATTTTTAAATTTAAAACTTTAGTCATTTTTTACCTAGTAGTACCCTCGACATATTTAAATGTGTTGGTAGCTATTTATTTTAATTTTCTTGATATGCTGCCCTGTACATGTGGTCGTTGGTTCTAGAATGTATGTATATACAGATAGCTGACGTCAAACTTCAATATTTGAGCGACGAGTCACCCTCCAGTATTCAGGATGTACAGCACTACCAGGGTGGTTTCAATCTGCAGTTTACATAATTTGAGGCGGCGTCCTTTGAAAAGACAGACGTCCAAACCACTTAAGGACCCAAACACATAAACTCGTCGCGGCGCCGCGCCGCTAAAATCGTCATTTTGCGTTGCGGCATTGCGACGTCATAGACATGTCTACCATGGATCATGGTGGGAAACTTATTGCTTATTAAAAAGATATTACTGTGTTAAAAATAAATAAATTGTGCCGCTCCGCTACCTGCTGATCCTAGCGGCGTGGCGCTGCTACGCGATTTTGTGTTCCTGTCCTAAAAACCATACATGACTTCAAGTCGTGATTCTTCGTAATCAAACACGCATGTCAATCAAAATTAATTTTTGATTTTGATTGACATGCATGTGCTTTTAAGTAAATCGTATCTATTTAGCTCTCCGCAGTATGAGCCACCGTTACAGATTGTAAGATTCAAGTTTTCTTGCATTTTGTAGACCAGAGCGTCTTCTGTACGTAGTACTGTTACTTATTCTTTGGCACCGTTGACTGTGTTGTGTGCTGGTGTTTTTTTATACAAGAGGAGGCAAACGGTATATCCAGAATTCAGTCTTACCTCGTGTTGGTCCTAGTCCTTTTTGCTAGGCCTCTATCAAATATAACCTAAAATAACACATTCTTCGACTGAACATACTGCTGACTTATTAATGTTTGATAATTTTGATACCTATAATAATTCACATTTTCATGCGTTTATTTATATCTTCACTCCCAAGTTTCTTACCTGCGAGTACTGAGCGGCAAGTGACGCGATCCTTACGGACCTGCCAAGATTCCGCCATTTTAATTTCTCTTGAGACGACGCTTGGACTACAGCCTAGCGATTGGTAATGGAATGTCAACTACGTCATTTCGGGTACCTACATTCCTCTCTATTCGCATTATGTATTTGTTTTGTTTTTCATGTGTCATTATATTCTATATCTTCTTATCCTTATATATATTAATTGAGTGCGTGTGTTTGTCACTGAACTCCTCATAGACGACAAGAGCGACTTTAATAAAATAAATGTTGTGTTCAAAGGGATTCAAAAATGGTTTAGATTCACGATTTGGTCCACTGGAAAGTATTTTTTTAATATTTTTTTTATTTGTTAGTAGTCGTTGATTTTGGAATGTTTTACACTGGTTTTACATTGGGTCCGGCTGACTGCGCTATTATCGGAGCATTAAATATTATGAAGTAGCTGTTAAAGTCAAGCGATACGAAGTTTTGCCGGTTCGGCTAGTTGTACATATAAAAATCAAATGCTGTTCGTTAACCTAGATAAAACTCGAGAACAGCTGAATCGGTTTTACTAATAGTCCAGAGAAAGTTTAAAAGATAAGAAAAAGGGAAAACCAGCGAGGAAACTAGGAAAAACAACATTTTAAGCTTTCCCATACAAACACAAAGGGTGGAACAAAGTTCGCCGGTACAGCTAGTCTATATATAAAATCGGTCATGGACTCAGTATAATCGATGAACACTAAATGATAGCAGCAACTATCAGTTATATTACTTTATGTAGTCAGACATAATATGGCTTCTTTCTCTATTTTTAGTATTTATTTAATTTAATACACTTGTTCTCTTGACGCTTGCCTTTGTACTGCTCCAGTAATGTGTAGTTCCTGCCACCTCACGGAAGTGTACCACCGGAAATTTAATTATTGCTGGAGTTAGCAGCAAACACCGTTATTTCAGGTTCCTGATTAAATAGGTCGCGTAAAGCAGTTACTGCTGGCCAGAGGCATGGTCTAAAATACAATTTCTATGGAAAAATAATTTTAAAACT
>NJDC01000156.1:137801-183207 GCA_002245475.1 Calephelis virginiensis
GTACGTTTCAAACCACTCTGTTATATTACTTGCTTCTTCTGGTAGTACACTTTCTTTAAGTTTTTTTAATGCTTCAGGAAATTTGTCAGGCAGAAGACAGGTCAGAACAATTACATGTCTTAATTTCAGTGAAAATACACTGTCACTGCCACTGCGCGAAGCTAACCCAGGTCGTTGTATTTGCCTCCAAACATTTTGGCCTATGTAGAATAAACAACTTTTTTAACTTATTTATCCGGTTTTATAATTATTTACGACATAGGTACACTTTAGTTTTTCGATAATTATTAAAAACAAGAAAGAAAATGCATTTTAATTATTTATAAACCTCAAAAATTCTGACAAAGAAGTACTTACACATACATTCGTGAGATTCGTGGGACTCTCTGCTTTTAAATAAATGTAAGAAAATAAAGAGTACAGTTAGAAATTACTTGTGAAAAAGAAAATCGATGTACCCGTTTAGTTTTCGCAGTAATTAAACGTCGCAATATCAATACGTCGATTTAACAAGTCTTCGTAGTAAAACCGTGAGCGGTAGAGTTTTTCGACGTAACGAAACATCGCAGTATGGAGATGTCGATGAAAGGTTTTCGAAGAAATGAAATTCGATTTTACGTTTTTCGCACTCAAGTAGGTAACCCCTTTACACTGGCCTACCCTCATTTTGGTGCCTAAGATTTTATACCTGGGTATGTTTGATGAGCTGATACGAGAAACCTAGTCACTTTTTTCATATCAGCTCTCGTTCATAAAATCGAAAAGAAATACATATTTTATAGAAAGTATTAATTTATATGGAATTTATACATTAAAAACTTTTTTTTAATGATTATCCTGAGTGAGATTGTCTTGGATAATTTATATAATTAATGTCATAAAATTGTAATACGGACTAATTTCGAATAAAACTAGAAAAAAAGTTAAAATGAGAATTGTGGGCAAAGTGGAGCTGTCCGCTGACATTCAGTAGGATCAATGTATTTCATACTACCTACTTTACTAACTCCAGATGCGAACAGAGCTGCACCTAGCCAAAAGTTTGTTTCTGTAAGCCTGTTTTATTAATAAACAAAGACTAAAGTAAGAGTAAATTTAACTTAAATGACAGTGTAATAAAGAATCTATACTTGCTATCGTTGGCACTTGGTGGAATATCCTTGTATACACACTTTTTTGTACTAAACACTTGTACTCATCCACTATACACTTTATTTAATACTTTTCATTACTCTTTAGCTAACCGGTTTCACTGTTTACAGCATCATCAGGGCTTGGAAACAAAAATAAAAGACTGTTTCATTTTCAGTTTCAAAGCCCTGATGATGCTGTAAACAGTGAAACCGGTTGGCTAAAGAGTAACAAAAAGTATTAAATAAAGTGTATAGTGGATAAGTACACAAGTGTTTACTACAAAAAAGAGTGTGCAATAAAGACTATAATGATACCAGGTTGAACCTTGGTGTACTTAAGTGTACGTTTAAGCTGGGTTGCATCGTCAAATGTAAACGCGACCAACTTAAAACCGCGTTAAGTTGATTGTCAAAAGTGTCAATCATGTCAGTTTATTGTCATAGAAATTTTGTTTATTGTGAATATTTTATCATTATACTATTTCATGAGATATGTAGATTCTCATGGGGATGGAGATAAGAATTTTGTCATACACGTTTTTTGGAGATAACACTGGTACTTATCCACTGTATACTTTATTTAACACTTTCTGTTACTTTCTAGCCAACCGGTTTCACTTTTTACAGCATCATCAAGGCTTTGAAATCGTTTATAAATCGGATCACAACCGATATTTGCACTCGTTAAAACTGAACTTAGTTTATTAAACTCGGTTTTTAACATGGTCGGGAAATTCAGTCTTTAATAAGACGGTCCGCGTTTTGTATAAGTAGGTTTTTGAAGTTATACTTCTTTTGGCGCGTTAGGAAAAAATGTTGAGGGTAAATTTTTACGATGCGTGCGCACACCGTTACGAAAAACCGACATGATGAAGTTAGCTATAGATAACATTTTAGTTTTTAAAAAGATTTTTATCTTATTACGCCGAAGAAGTATATAACTTCTAACGCGTGTACATAAGTACACACACACACACTTTTTATGGTATTGGAGGGCAAAAAAGCAGACGAATTTCCTGATCGTAAGAAATTAACAACGATTTGTGACACCAAAGTAATAGTGGTATTACAGGACTTAAGGTGGCGGTGATTCTTTAAATCATTTCTTATTTTTTTTCTCAATAGTCCCATTCAATTATGTTCTACTATCTATTGTCCTGCGTGTTTAATGATCCTATAGAACTTTTTCTCAGGATAAAAACTAACCCATGTGTTAATCAAAGTTACCCTCTATGTGTTTGCCAAATTTCATGAAAATAGGTTCAGCTGTTTTTGCGTAAAGGCAAACGAACATACAAACTTTGCCGTTTTAATATTGGCAGGATTAATGACTGGTCTTTGACATAAGGGTTAGTTTAGATAGGGTTTATTTAATTAATGCTGGTATTTAAGTATTTCTATGTGTTATTATCGATATAATATGTTGAATTTTTTCCATACTTGGTACTTGGTGAAATTTCATTTTGTATTATTTTATATCTTACAGATTCTGTAAAAGCGGAAACGGTTGGCTAATATTGTTAATTTAGAATATAAAAAAATATAAATTAAGTGAAATGGTGCAAATGTGTTCACTTACTCACTTACTTTGGGGTTAGAGAAATCTGTGCGAATTGTATAGCTTATTTATTTATTTTGCAAAAGCTCGTACGAAGTTTTTGGTTGGCTGTTTTGTCTTTCCTATTTTGCTGCAATATCAAAATGCATGTTAAGTAACCCCTTCTGAGTAAGTATACTACCGAACCGGAACACAACTGTGATGAGCACTGACGTTATAGCTCCGGAATCCGGTGAAAAATAAGTATATTTATATCCGCATTCCCTAAGACAAAGGCAAAGGCCGAAAACAAAAGCCCTGACGACTTGGCAATCTTAGTTAATCCTGCAGTGTGATAGGCGGTAAAAGTCACGTTTTTATAAGAAAATAGAAAAGTACATTTTGAGTTATCCGATCCGGGAATCGAACCCGAGAGTTCATTTAATCAACCACCACAACGGACATCTAGAAAGTATTACAAAACGACAAACAGTCCGACCTTATTACAGGCTGAATTGTCTGAATACTTTCTGGATGATTTCGGGACTAACACGTAAAAAATTGGGAAGCACTGCTCTAGAGCAAGTGACATTACCAGCACCCGTTTACAATGAAACAGCTTGAAGTTTGGGAAACAAGTGGTCTTACTATCGTGTGACCTCGTTTGTGACCTACTGACCCAGTTGAGGCAGAGAAACAATCGTATATTGTCCGCGAATACCTATTACTTCACGTATTTACACTTGTGTGTGGCCTTTTGTCCTGTAAGGGCCATTTTATTTATATCTTCATGGCAAGTCCCTTGCGTAGTAGGCAGAAAGTATCGAGTGCCAAAAAGTGTCACGATTCGGTCCACATTCATTCTCATACATGTATGCCGGTTTCGAGATCTTTGACTCCAACCTCGGATAACCCTTAGCAATTTGATCGTTGAATGTCAACGTGGTCCCCCTGGACCACCCTATACCCTTATTAGTCTAGTCAATATAAGATATAAGGTTGCATAAAAGATACTTTGCGAATTTATCTTTTAAAAAATAGTATGGATATATTATAATACATTCAAGGTAATTTCCGTTCTTTACGGGGTTGCGCTCCTATAAATACTTTAAAATGCGTTTTTTTTTCTTATACGAAAACCAATAGTAATTTTCAAGTGGAAATTAGCACATATGTTCAATAATACCGTAAAAATAAAATAAAATAAATTTTCTTAGTACTTAGTTGTTTATATTAAAAGACAAGTAATTATTTTTGTCAAATACTTTGAAAAATCTGACTTACAAAATAGCACTTTTGGGGACTTTGATGGTTATATATTCTATACAATAGCTTATTTATTAGGAGTAATTGAAAAACTGTTTTTTTATTTTTTTCTGACATGCACTAAAGACACAAAATCACCAAAATAATAGTTATCGTTTAAGATTATTTTTTTAATATTTTCGTCAAATACAAAAAAGTGCTAGTTCAAAATTGGTGTCATTTTATTTTTAAGTTCACTAATGATATATCTACCATATGCCAAGTTTTTACCCAAAGTGCAATTAATGCAACCTACTCCATACAAATTAATTTATTTTGACTAGACTATATAGTTTTCTTCTAATTAACACCCGAAGGAAAAATAAGGGTGTCATTTGTTCAATGTCTCTGTGTGTGTAATGTGTGTTTGTGGCATCATACTTTTGAACGGATAAACCGATTTCGATGATGTTTTTTTTATTTGAATACTTTACGTGATTGAGATGATTCTTAGACACGTGTGATATACTTTAGTACCCATCGCCTGCAAACGTTATATTATATGTTATTTGTGCACCGCTCTTTTATGGTCCTGATCTTAGCTACAGCAGCAAGTATTCAGGTTATTCTATGCACAAGGAACACGACAATGGCGAAAATTAACCTAATGGCGATAAAAATTGATATTCATAAAAATTAACTATCATTTGATTCTTTATTCACTATTTTTTGCCGTCCGTCTGTCCGTTCGTTTGTCACATCCATTTGAAGGTTTACTCAAAACATTTGTGGAACTGTAACTTTTAGACAACTTATGGTTGTACTTACGGATTACGGTTCGTTATAAAAAACTGGGTAATAATCGCTGAGCAGGTTAGAAGTCAGGTGTGTCAGTATAACAAATTGTCCCGTATTCCCCTCATGCACTCGTCTACCGGCAGGGGTACTAATTGGGAACAATTGAACTAGGCGATAGTTACGTCGAATCCTGGGGTCTTGATAAGAAAGCGCAGCGCGTGTAGTATTATTAAATATATGCCCCCCGTTTCCGAAACTCCAATCAAGTTTAATCTACGATTTATCTCTGGGTGTTTCAGAAACTGGCAGTTAGGAGCATAAGCAGTGCTCTTTGTCCTTTATATATTAAATTGGGCACTCGATACTATCTGCCTAATCTGTAAGGGACTTGGCTTGAAGATATGTATAAATGGGTTTATGAAGCTAATTTAACTCCTCCCTTTCTAGAATAAGATTTTATAACGTACAATAAAATCCCTCGATATCAAAAATCAATGTTGTGTAAAAAATGTGTTGGTAAGAAAATATGTCGATATGTTTATGAAATAAAAGCTATTTGTAAATTTTGCACCGATTTCGAGAAATGATGAGTTAAAAATAACAAATAGTGGAAAAAAATGGTGGAATAGTGATAATGGAAGGCAAACAAGCCGACGGATTTCCTGATGGTAAGAAATTCAAGTCGCCAGAGATACCAAAGGTGGTAATGGTGCGTTGCCAACCTGAGGCCGGGATGTTACGCCTCGAGCTAGAGTAAGTTTACGAGCTACCTTGCCCTCCGAACCGGAACACGTCAACGGCAAGTGTAGGACGTTATGGCGGCAGGAATATCTATTCATATCGTTGAAAGGTGATAGTGATAACTTAAAATTAGTGAGTGCGCAATAAAAAAAACGTTAATAAACAACCACCAACCCACCCTTATACACTAGTACCATATCCACTCGACCCCATCACCCGCAGATTCTAGTAATTGAACTTAGGTCCCTGGACTATTCCAGTAATGCAGTTAATCATTCCTAGGTGGTAAAGTACTGGAGCTCGCCTAATTTTTTACGAATACCTTACCGATTCCTGTCAATATAAAGTCAGTGCTCGCCGTTGTAGCACTGGGGTAGTCCTGCGTGCGTGGCTTTAGCCCTCTGCAATAAGATTGCGTTGCACCAGTAATATCTATGGTGTTTATTGGTAATTATCTCTTACTATTAGAGCCAACTGCTTATTCATATCTTATAACGTAAAAAAGGCAAAATATGCTATTTGAACATCAATAAACTAAGTTGCATGTTTTAGCTATCCAAACCAATATTATAAACGCGAAAGTCTGTCTGTCACGATTTCATGGCTAAACAACTACACAGATTTCGATTAAATTTGATTTGCAAACAGTTAAAGACTCAAGTTGTAAATTATACATATTTTTTTCTCCCATATGAATATAATAGCGGGATAAAAGTTTGTCCGAAAATCGTAACTATTTTATATTGACGATGTCGCGGGTAACCAGCTAGTTTCAATAAGGGTGTTATCACACTGTTACAAAGATACGTCGCATGACACAACGCTCCGTGCTATCCATGCGATGCTGTGACGTACAGGAAAAATTTAAACGGCTCCTTTTGCAGAATATACCATCTGCCTTCCTGCCAGGCAGCTCGTAAAAAACGAGCATAGGCTTGCCGTCACTAACACCGTGACATCTGACTAGATGGTAGAGTGTTGCAGCGACTCGTCCGGATTAGTACCACCGCCTTACCTATTCCTGCCGCCATAACGTCACTGCTCGTGTCGTTGACGTGTTCCAGTTCAGTTCGTTACTATAGCGGGTAAACTTACTTTTGCTCTAGGCCTAGCAACCCCGCCTTAAGTTGAAAACGTACCATTACCACCTCTGGTGTCTCTGGGTGGCGTGAATTTATTACCATATCAGGAAATTCGTCTGCTTGTTGTTTACCCTACAATATTCAAAATTTTTAAGTTTGCCAGATTTAGACTAAATAAATTAACGTTATCGCCTCTGTTGTCTAGCGATGCAGAGGCTGGACTTGACTGCATTAGGTTCCGGGTTCGAATCCCGGGGCGGGCAACAATAAGAAAAAAGGTTGCTCGGGATTGGATATGTGCCCGGTTGGCGATAGGCTTGCCACCTATCAAATTGTGGAGCTTAGTGTCTTCGGCTAGTCGTGGGTGCCCTGGTTGTGCCTCTGCCTACCTCTTCGGAGATATGGGCGTGAAGTAAAATTATTAGATATGAACTTACAACCTCATTATACACAACTGTGTGATCATAAAAGCTTGTCGCGCGATTTTATTGTGTCTATAAACTTGTGGGTACCCACTTATTGATTTTTGTAAAATTTGCTAGGTTTACATTAACTAATAAAATAACAATTTAATTAAATATTGATAATAGCGACAAGTTTTTATGATTATACATACTAGCGTCCCGGTACGTGCATCGCTATGTATATGACCGCAATAATAACATTACACAACAAAACATAAAAGAAAAAACAACGGAAAAAAGTTTAATATGACAGCATAATCCCCATCTGAAAAAATCTCAATTTGACTGAAAAATACCCAATAACAAATTGATCCGCCATTTATTGAATTAATTTGTTACAAAAAGTGTGTTAAATGAAGAACCTTTCGACCGATTTTATGCAAATTTCACATAAACCATCTCCTAATCTGAACAAAGCCTAAACATTTGATTGGAACGGTGAGCCCGTTCTTGAGTTATAAAATTACAACGAAAAATGGCATTGATTTATATATTTTAAATATATATATATATATACTTTGTATAGACACTTTGACAATTTGTACATATTATAGATAAGTTGTGTATAATGTCAGGCCTGAACGGATGGATCAATTTTGCTTTTCCTTTTTTTTGTTGTACTAGTTGCTGTCAGAAGGTTCACTTGAAAAAAAAATTAGGACAAGACAACGCTAAAAAGCTCAGCTAGTATGAGACAAATATATATAGGTAGATATTTACACTACTAAATATATTGACCACTTCGATAACACTTCCTCTGCTAGCATCACACGCAGTTGGTCTTATGAGCAATGTTTCTGGTGTTTGCTAGTGATGTTATCTTATTTACGTACGAGTATCGCAGAGCAAAGAATTAAGGGTATAGATATTTACGCTAACATACTGCTGTATCACATTTACCCTTACCTTATAGTTCTTTAAAAAGTCATTTTTTTTCGAATTGGCAGATGTTATATGTGTATATATTTGTTGCTAACGATAACTATCAACGTCGATATGTGCGGACCACATAATTGATGGTGATTATGATTAGTTAAGGGGTTAGAGGAAAGAGCAATGTGCAGCAACTCGCCCGGATTGTAGCGTCAGTGTTCAACATTGTTGTGTTCTGTGCCTGAGGATATGATAGTTGATACAGACACACCTGGCTTAAAATTGACCTGTAACAATTATAATGTCTGTGGCCCAATTCTATCTCCATCTACCGTGAGGAGTACCGCCTTCTTGTTTTCTTATAACATCCAATTAAATCCATATAACATCCGCTAATGGTGAAATAAAGATAATTTTGAATTGAAATTGAATATGACTGTTATAAATGCGAAAGATTGTCTTCAAATTTAGCCGTACCTACTAAATAGCAAAACCGATTTTAATGATATTTTTATACATGTATGAAGCTTAAATAAATGCCATTTTAAAAATTCAACTGGACGGTAGCTAAGCAGAAAGGACCCAACCCACGTAAACACCAAAATTGAGTGAAACATACTAAAGAGGTCGTCAAGCTTATAATACTTTCGTGCAGTAAAATATCCTACAGACAAACAAAGTTATGACATTTGTATAATAATTAGATACCAACCCACATGTATGGCCAGTACATATTATTGTAAACATATAAACTTCAAACTAAATTATCTCAAAACTAGTTAGATGTGGATTGGCTCCTTTCTGTTTAACTACTTCCAACTTAAAAGTTACTATAACGGGGAAAGATTTTTTTATGAACATTTACTCGACACTGAAGTCCTGGACAAACTTATTTAAGTTAGTACAAAGTCATCCCCGGTCTTCCACATTTGCTTGAAATGCGTGACCCGAATTCCTTGTGTACATTAAACGTCGCGACATTTATATATTTTATCACGACAAACTAACAAACCGACATGTCGGTTTGTTAGTTTGTCTTGATAAAATAAACATATATTACTATAGCGATATTCATAAACAGGCATGAATTGGGACAGCCAACAGGAGTGAAAACATAAAGCTTTGTATTCGTTTTTTTCCGCTGCTATTTGATAGCTTAGCATTATTTTTCCATTGTACTGCGAAAACTTGTACCTAAGTCCCTCAAAAAAGCCAAGAATGATTTTTGGTGCAATAAAAAAAAAAACGCACTTTATTTAAAGTTATTTAATTTCAAATATTTATAATACACACATATTGAGTAAAATTAATTCATGCTCGTGGAATTTAGTATAGTTTTATCCAGTTAAAAGTGCACAAGTGAGGTATTCTTGGCGGAATAAGTAACTCCGGCAAATCGTAGTCGATAAGTTTGGTTAGGATGCAGCCGCTTTACTTAAGACCCTGACATGATACATGATAATCAAGTCCGAACTTATTGAACGGGGTTGTAACTTGCAATGAGTTTTGGCGCAATCGAGAGAAAATATGGTCCGAAGTTTTTTCCTTATGGGGTAGGTAGATAGTATCGAGTGCCAGAGCTCACTGTCCTGACAAACCTGTCTGGCTTCCTTCAGATTAATTACCCTTTTCATACAAACGAGCCGGTTTCAGAGACTTGACGCCACTGGAGTGATCTGATCGTGGAATGTCAAAAAGTGTTGTTGTATTTGAGTAAAATTGCTTCAATTATGGTGACCTATTATTCAGTTATAAGGCACAAGTACATATTCATGAATAAATTAGTGAATCGTGTGTTTTCTTCGTTACCGCCAAACGTCACTAAAACCTAACTATGTTTAAGTAAGGCCGCTTTACCTGATATGACTATATGACGAGTTATGACTGATGTTGAATAATAAAACCCAATTTCGCTAAATCGGTTAACTTGATGCAAACGTAAACTTTTCCACGCTACTTGCTAACTCCTATGCCAAAGACTAAAAAAACGATGGGTTGCACTCCGGGAGTGCCGGCAGAAGTGAAAACTTGAATATTAACGCTGTGCATTTTTGATATTTTGGAATGGTTAGGGAATATTTTTTCAAGAATTGCTTTAATTATCAGTATGAAAGTACTATCATTTATGTGGTAGAATACAATATTCATTTATTGCGCTATCGTACACAAGCATGACAACACGAACATTCGCGCAAGCGCCCTGCGCCGTCTTACGAATTATCATTTGGGTCACGTGTCCTGACGCGAGTTTAGAAGTGTTATCCCACTCCAAAAAAAGAGCACAACGCCCCGCTAAAGAAGTTTTCACTTCAAAAACTTGATGCAACTAAATTAAACATGTAAAAAAAGCTAAGAATATTTTTTTAAGACCTATAAAGAGAGAGATCTGTAAAGTCACAAATAAGTTTCATCTTATTGTGTGGACCGCTGCTCGCTATACAATCTGAATTTTACGAACGTCCGTTTGCTTTATATTTAGGGTAAACACGCCGCGTGTGTCACCGTTCGGGACATTTTAAAGTCCATCCACTTTGGGATGGGCCAATAAAAATAATTCAGATGACGCCCGGTCCCAGTGACCTGGCACACATACGGTGCCAACAACTGCGACATACTTACAAAAGTTAAAAATTTCCTAATTTACGAGTAACCTAAAAATATATTGCTATAAATATTTGAAAACAAAAGGCTTTTCAAGTGAGACGACATTGACGAATTTACACATAATACGATGTCACCACAACTAAAACAAAATGTTTCGTGTAAAATATGTTTTAACTTTCTGTTTACGTCAGCGTAGAATATTATAGTCCTTTGGGGCAATAGCAATATAAAAAAAATAATTGTTGTTTTTTTTTGATTTGTTGTTTTTTGGGGCAGGCTTAAACCATTAGGTTATACTACCACGTTTACCGTATTAATACGTTCTTTTAATTGTTATTTATTTCCAATTAACTTCTTCAATTTCATAAACTATGGTCATAAGTCGTTATAAAATGTCATGTTTGGGTCTTGAGTAAAGCGGTGGCCTCGAAAGGCTCGAGCTTATTTATTGATATGGCGGCAATTAGAAAATACATGATGCACTAAATTCTTCATGAATACTTCATTTGTACCCTTTAACTAAATAAAATTAAACTAATTTCCACCTAAATTAACTAATTTTATCCATAATATATGCTGAGTTCGTGATGGCGCGATGAGATTTGGCGGCAATGAGGAAATACATAATACACTAATTTCTTCATGAAAACTTAACTGCACTCTAACTGAAAATAATTGAATAATTAGAAATAAAAAAAACCCGTGTTGGTCTGGGGCCCTTGAGTAGAATAGACCATTTGCCTCCACCAAGCAGCTCTTAAAAGGCAAGCATAAGTAAAATAGATTATCACCACCAAGACTACTACTGGTGGTATAGTGCTTTGGAGCAACTCGTCCAGGTAAGGATCCACCGCCAGAATAACTGTCATATTGTTTAAGAGGCTAGACTACTTGCACAATTGGCCCAACTAACCCGCCTACGGTACAGCGACGCACCTATAACATCTATGGTGTCTGGCTTGGTCGTTGATTTCTCATATAGAAACAAAAGGGTGATCACCTTTTTTCTCAATGGCGCCAAACATCCTACTACTTTCGTGTAAAAGTTTTTTTAGGTTTGGGCATTCGCGTCAACATTTTGCCATTAGTCAAGTGGAAATTTGCATCAAATTTACAAAAATCGGGATTTAATTATAATTAGTCTTAAGTCATCTTAACAAATGTCATGTCGCGGCCTTGGGTAAAACGGTGGCCTCGTTACTCAAGCTCATATAGTGAGATTTGGCGAAAACGAGGAAATACAGGATACGCTAATTTCTTCATGATTATTTCATTTGTGCACTGTCACTGAACAAAATTGTACAAAATGCCACCAAAATTGACTAATTTCACTCAATATAAACACGATCCAATAATTATGAAAAACTTCGACCATCTTTTCTCTATATGGCGCTAAAAAGTCATGTAAAGGTTTGATATGTCAAGATAGCATCCTCAATCACTTGAAATTTGCAGTTTATAACAAAGAGTATATAAATACTACGTAATTACAGGTGGGACTTCCATAGATACATAGCAAACCCGAATTTGTATAAAGTTTACTTGAAAAAGTATAATCCTTACAATTTGAAAGTAAGTCTAAAGGCATTCAGATGTAAGGCAACTAGTGTCATATGATTTGGGCGAATAAAAACATAGCAAACTTATTTTTTTTATTTTTTGATATGAAAGTTGCGCCAATAAGTCCAATTGTGTAAAATACTACCTACCCACGTAATGCTAACATCGTGTAGGGCTTCCCACTTAAAACCTACGTCCTTGATATTTTGTAATCGGAGACTCGTGTGGAGCGCAGAGAAATACTTTCTAAAGTTAAATAGTGACTGACAACTAGCCGACCCGGCTAAGTTTGTACCACTTGACCTTGACAGTTACAGTTTGTGTGGGATGTTTTTATCCTATTTTCTATTTTCCTTGCGTGTTTTCCAGGTTCTATATTTATAAAAACCTTTCTTGTGCTAAAATGAAAATGTGGGCACGAAAATATTTTTTCCAGTAAAAGATATTATGCTACATTTAGCATATTTTCAATATTCATTGACTCGGCTTACTGGGTAAGCCCACGATGTTTGGTAAAATTCCGTTCAGATTTTGCGTTTCAAGTAAACAGAAAAAGAATATCTTCCGTTTAGGGTTCAGTATTCTGTACTTATAGCAGCAAAATGTAGCATTTGATTACGGAATACTACCAATTTCGTACGATTAGTAAGATTTGCTAACAACGGTCGCTCGTTTTCGATAGTTAACTCTGAACATTGTTTGAAAATATGAATAATGCTGCGTTACTTTGGAGCAAATTACGAATGGTTAAGTTTACGTATTACGTTTAGTTGATTATAGGAACCGGGCATTATTTGTAACTCAGATTAGGTGATAGAGGAGATAGGAAGTACCAACGCCGTATTTTCTTACTGTAGTAACTTCTTTACTATAGTCATATTGGAAGGGTATGGTGGTCAGTAAACTCTTATACGCATGGAGCTTACTTAATCTATATATTATTACGTGATGCTAAAACTTTGGACCCCTTTTCACGAAAATCGCGCGGACGCAGGAGCTTAAAATTTGGCACACTTATAGTTTATGTGTAGGAGAAATGCCGAACGCTTATATTTTTCAATAATAATGGTTATAAAGTACATTAAATCAGTAAATAAAACATTACCCACACTACCATGCATTTGACACACACAAACAAAGACACAGATGGCGCACTAAAAAGTTTGGAAATAAAGTAGTTGGTCTTGAGAAATGAAGATGGCGGTCTTATCAACTAGATATTAAAATTTATTATTGACGAATTTCGACCAGTGGGCGACCACTAGTAATTCCAATTAGGTCACATTTTACATTTTGGATATATATGGGTGATGATGCCTTATCGTCATAAGAGCAAACGGTGTATTTGCGTTCTCATTATGTAAAGTGTTGTTAAAATTTATTAGTTCATTTTTAAAAAAAACAAAGCAGGTAAAAAATATTGACCAATCTAGCTCACATTTCAGTAACAAACACAATCTATCTTTTTTTGGAGCTATGAGGCGGATACAAAGTGGAGCCATCTATCTCCATATCATGTTACTAATTGGCTACGGCACGCTACGTTCTTTTGTTGTTAGTCGGTGTGAAGCGGACTTTAATTTCAGTGTATTTGGGGGCTTTATATTGGACCAAAAGGATACTACAGCATTTATTATGATTTTATCAAAAATATTCTGATGCTATAAATATTACGATGGTAATGCGTTGCCAACCTCTGGCGACGATGCTAAGCCTCCAAAGTGAGTGGGCCAGTAACCCTAGCCTTTTAGAAACACGTGCGTGCCGAGCACTAAAATAATAGTGCCATGCTTTCATTTTTACACGAACATTTATTTCATTCCCACTTTCTCTCCGATTCTGATCTTACGGTTTCGGTCGGTGAGCGTAGCAACACACATTTTTGTATATTTGCTATTTTCCATCGTCGGCGCTTGGTAAAACTTCCAAATATTCATATTTTTAAATAAAAACACTTGTACAATTATAAGTGATACGTAAAACAGTACAAGTGTTTCTTTATTTAAAAATATGAACAGATTTTCGTAGCGCTTTTATTACGACCGCTTGTATACTTATGTATGTAATTTCGTGTTTTTTCTTATTGATAAGCAATTAACTACCCTAACTCAGTAATGTAAACTATTTATTTATGACATTTGGCCAAAATTGACAAATATCTGTTTCCGTTCTCACAACCGAACGAAAGGAAGCAGTCCAGCTATATCAATTGAAGTATTACAAAATGTTATTTCGTTAAATACAGATACATATATACAAATCAATAAAATAGAGTCTTTTTGGAATATTAAATAACCGCTTTTAACTACATGCATGTTTTTGACCGTCTCGTTGGTCGAGTGGCTGGCGTACACGACTACCCGACCAACTGCGAAGTTCGGGTTCGATTCCCTACGGAGGCCGGCATTTGTGTGATGAATATTTAGATGTTGCATTTCCGGGTCTGGGTGTTTATAAAATTTATTCTGGTATCTATTGAAGTATTTCTACCTTTTAGTATCGTTGACTAACACCCATAAGACAAACATATAATTTGCTTACTTTAGGGCTAGATTTAATTTGTGTAACTTGTCCAATGTCCAAAATCACATTGTTACTATTTTTTTTGTCTTCTATTACGGAATTTTCACTGGTAGCTGATGTAATAAGGAGTAACTTGAGCTTTTATTTTAGAAAAGTCGCCGACATTGCTAATGAATAATATTCACTAAAAATTTAGTTTTACCATCAATTCCGCCTTTTATTTTGGTAGCTATGATAATCTCTTTCTATGTATTCAAATCTGCGGACATCAAGCTAAATCGTATCTTGGGATCCTGTTCTTATGTTCTCTTCTATAGATTACGTCCTCGTGACGTGCCCTCTTCAAGTGTTTCTTGTTTATGTATGGAGCAAGTTTAAATAGTAGAGGGAGATGTATCTTGGAATCCTGTTCTTATGTTCTCTTCTATAGATTACGTCCTCGTGACGTGCCCTCTTCAAGTGTTTCTTGTTTATGTACGGAGCAAGTTTAGAGGGAGATAGAATAGAATAGAAAAAAATTCGAGACAATTTTTTTTATCTAGGGCAGGCTTTCCCAACCTTTATTTAATCGAGCTCCCCCGAGCCAAAACTAATATTTTCATGCCCCCCTTAAGTAAGTTTCAACAAAAATAGGAAACGCAAATTTTTCTTATTAATTGAATTATATATTTTTAGGTATTTTAAATAGGTAGAATAAAGATACAATATATTAATTAAGGATAAAGAACGGAAGAAAACATTTGAATCATAAAATACTTTCCGGAAAATCCAAATAACCAACATTTTGGGTATTTAATTTTTCTATGTGATGAAACTTATTACAATTGTACTATAATTGGCACATTGGATTTTATTCGGAATAGTTCTAAACCTACAGAGTCCACATCCTCCCACATCGCGACTTCAAAACACCCGTAATTTATTTTTCCTGTTATTTTTATGAAATTTCTCTTTTTAACCGACTTCAAAAAAGGAGGAGGTTATCAATTCGTCGCGTTTTTTTTTTATTTTTTTTTATGTTATGTATGTTCAGCGATCATTTCTAAACGGCTGGACTAATTTGCAAAATTCTTTTTTTATTTGGAAGAGTAAGCTCCACAGGTGGTCACATAGGAAGGAACTCAGGATCTGATGAAGGAATCCTGGAGAAATCGAGGGCATTTCTGAAAAAAAATTATGGAAGCACAGAATTTTTGTTGAATTTTTATCAATTGAGATGGATATTACGTATAAAAATCGTAATTTTATAATGATGAGCTGAAGATGGAGAGCATCCCTACTAAAGGACATTTTCAGCGATTTCTCTAAAACGGCTGGTCTGATTTGGACAGTCCTTTTTTTGTTTGGAAGGGTGTACCTCACAGGTGGTCTCATGGTAAGGAAGTCAGGATCTGATAATGGCAACCTGGTGAAATCGAGGGCATTCCTGAAAAAATGTATTGAAGCACAGAGTTTTTCTTGACTTTTTATCAATTGAGAGGGATTTTACGTATAAAAATCGTCATTTTATGATGATGAGCTGATGATGAAGAGCATCCCTAATGATGAACATTTTCAGCGATTACTCGAAAACAGCTTGTCCGATTTGGATAATTCTGTTTTGTTTGAAAGGGTAGTGTCATGGCAAGGAAGTCAGGATCTGATGAAGGGATTCTGGAGGAATCGAGGAAACTATTAACAAAAATGAGCAAGCTTAGGGTTTCTATTGACTTTGAAAAATGTTAGTGGTGCTTAAATTGTAGTATAATCCAAGTAGTGCTCTCTCTGTGTTGAGTCAAAACTTAAACATACATAAATATACCCAACGATGAACGAGTGTTAGATTTCTTCTTCAACGGAAATAAGATTTCTTAAACGGAGCATTTCTGCTAAGGCTCGTTCATCGTGGGGTTTCGTCAACCGCTTGGAGACTTCCAAATCCAACAAAGCTGTTCCATCTAAAGTTTTGACTCTACTGAGAGCGACGTACACTTGGCCCTTCGCGAAGTTTCTTTTTCTATCACAGCTCTATCGAGGGTTGTCCCCTGTAGCTTGTGCACTGTTACAGCCCAGCTCAAAATCAGAGGTAGCATTCGACGCTCAACGTCACCATAGCCTCTAGTTGCTTGGAATGTAGCTCATATTGGTGGAATGGATACAAAGCCATCTTTTAATCTGCTACCTATTGTGCCGTCGTCGAACTTAATGAGCACAGCGTCAGGCATTTCGCCTTTTTCCAACTGATCTCTGCGTAGTGCTGGCCATTTAAATATTTTCACAACACCTATAGTCCCATTAACGAGCCCATCAGAAACGGCGATATTCCGCCTCAACATGATGCATGAATTGACACCTAAAAGTATGGTTGGTAAAAAACCACCACAGTAATTATACAACTAAAAAGCAAGAAATAAAATTATTTTTAAACAAAAAAGAAAACCGCCTTCAAAAACTCTTTAGAACTAAAAATAATGAAATAATTTGTTAAAATATTTACAACACCACAACAAAAGATATCAACGAAACCAACCTATGAATAAACACTTATTTTAATTACTAACCTATATATATTATATTATTAACTATATATATTGTTATATAGCCCTGATGATGCTTGTGTAGCGAAACCGGTTGGCTAAACCATAAAAATAAAAAATAATAAAATATATTGTGGAAAGTACAAGTGTTTCTAAATAAATTGCATTACTAACCTACCTTAATTGATAGTCTTCTAATACCTCACTAATATTATACCTAATACCTACACAATTTCTAATTTTTTATGTAGCAATTGAAGTCGGTGCCTTAAAAACTAAATAGGTACTAATCAATCCAACCACAAACAATTACGTACGACCTACGTAGGTAACTAACCTAAAGTATCTGTACAACTAAACCTACAATTAGAATAATTATAAAATGACTGGGACCCGACAAGTTGAATCCTAAACACTGTTATACTTAGATATATTATGTAAACGGAATTTTCAGATGACGTCAAATCAACGCAATAGCAATGAATAACGAACTACCAAGCAGACCAACAGAATACGATAAATACGAGAAACAAGCCAAGAAAGCTTTATCCTTATATAGTAAAACACAACGATAGCGCGATCTAACTTTGCGTGTGGCGCCACCTCTTGATTAATTTTGAAACTAAAATAATTGAAGGCATGGATGATTGGAGGCACCGACTTCAAGTACTACATAAAAATAAGAAATTGATTAGGTATAATATTAGTTAGGTATTAGAAGAGTATCAATTAAGGTAGGTTAGTAATTAAAATAAGTGTTTATTCATAGGTTGGTTTCGTCGATATCTTTTGTTGTGATGTTGTAAATATTTTTGGGTAGGATATAGTTTGTACACATAATATAACAAATTATTTCATCCTTTTTAGTTCTAGAGAGTTTTTGAAGGCGGTTTTCTTTTTGTTTAAAAATAATTTTATTAGATGGGTTTCATTCTGTAACTTTTTAAAAAAAAGCATGTCTGCCTACCATGCATTTGCCTACCATGCATTTTTATAATTACAATTTTTAACAACATTTTATTTAAAGTAATACTAAAACAAATAAATAAAATTTTGTCAAGTACTAGCTAATCAGATATTTTTAATGAGATTTGATTCACGGGCATATTCCTTCTTTCCCTTTTTGTTACTTTTTTTTGTAATCTTACATATTACGTTCACCCCTAACATTTCTCTACGCCCCCCCAGGGGGGCGTGCCCCCCTGGTTGGGAAGTCCTGATCTAGGGGGTCTGTGCAATTATTTTACACAGACCCCCTAGATCAGGATTTATTTTATCTCCATAGTATATAACTTCTGCCGCGTGCTTCTGTGCTTCTCAAGGGTCACCTCATATTTCTTTAACGGATGGACCGATTAGTATGAAATGCTGTGTGTACATTTCAAAAGGTTCTGATGGTTCGAAGACATAACTTCAACTGGTATGTTGCTTTCTTTTGTCAACAAATGGAGGCGCTACGAAGTGCTGTGGCTGGTTTCCTAATAAAAGTACACATTACCACGCGTAAATCAAATATAATTGTATTTTTACAAAATATAATCTTTTCGTAATATTCGCGTACATTTTAAAACGTGCATATAATATAATAACACTTTGGAGTACCTTGAAAGTAAACAAATTAAAAGATTTTGAAACGAACCGGCGTGATAATTTATAATTGAGATTACAAATATTCACAAAACTTTAATTAAAATAACTTTTCTGGTGGTCATACGGCTACGGGTTTATTGGATTACCATGTTGGTATTACCATAGGAAGGCTGGCCTTTCCTCTTCTTCCAGGGTGACATGTTTTTATTATAAAAACGATAAAACACATTTTCTTTTTGTTAGTCGAACCGGAAATCGATCCCGGCACCTTTGACCTCAATTCCAACAACCGGACCGCTAGACCACAGAGAAGATAGCTTTAGTTGAAAGAAAGAAATAAATTGAAGGAAGACAGATTGAAGAAGAAGGGAGGAATTAAGGAGTTGAAATATAGATACCATCATATTCTCAGATTTACCGAGTGTGTATATAAAATTTGATCAAAATCGGTTTATCCGTTTTGGAGGAGTGTGGAAACAAACAATATGACACGAATGTCTTTTAAAGATTTTTTACGGACTTATCTTTACGTGAAGCCCCGTTCGAGGTAGGCAGAGCGCATCGAGTGGCAAGTAGATAGTGTCTAATTGAACCCATATTTCATTAAAGAAAAACATAAACGTATGGACATTGAAAATCACTATTTAATTTTGTGTATACTTTGTATTAGGTATTTTGTCATCATACCAGTAAAAGTATCTTCACGCTCATCTTTATAACTAATGTATAGTAATTGTACCTCTACAACAACTTTTGCGCGCATTTGGGGATGTATAACCCTCACGTACACCGTAGTACCGTAGTAGTCTCACGTAGACCAAAGAGACGGTGAGAATAATAAAATAATAACGGTTTATAAAAACCCGTAAATTGTTAGTCAACGGTGTAGAAATAAAACGCATTATTAATATGTAAATGATTTTTTGTCTGTAAATATTGCTGACTGAGTCTGTTCAAATGTCCAGTGAAGGCAGCGTCCGGTTTTTGTGTATTCAAAACGACAGTTTGTTCACTATCTGTGTCAAGGTGTGGATCGGCGCTTGCGCAAACCGTTTTTTAATACTGCGCTCGGTTGCGAGGTAATTAATTCGATTCGGGGTGTCGCAATCAATGATACTTGTAGTTTTCGTATATCTATCGAAATTATTACAAGGTGGTGTGTTTTTTTTTAAATAATGAAGTTCGAAACCGGTTGTTCTGTGCGGGTGCAATTTCGGTTTTTGTTTGACTACCCTCGCGGTTTTGGGTTACGACTGCAGTGATGTGCAGTTTTTGCTGCCGCTAGAACGTTGGTTTTTGCCCTTGTCGTGTTCCGTTGTGAAGGGAGTGTATGGAATGGTAGACTGGGATGAGTGTGATTGCGTGTGTAATTCTAGCTTTTGCTTTTTTAATCCCGCAGTTTTGATTCATACGTGCTAGATAGATGCAGCAGTTTCTCCTACCGCCGTAGAATCAGTGCTCGCAGTTATCGTATTCCATGCTGGAGAGTAGGGTTGATAGAATTGTACACGTGGAAAAACAACATCTGTAGGTGCCGATAAATCTCTTATCATCAGGAGAGCTGTCTTACTGTTTGCTTTTGTTTTCAAATAAAGAAATTAAAAAAAAACAATCTTCATACACCTTCAATTTTAGTTTGGTTAAAAAAAAACCAAGTCGATCCAGTGATGATTGTTTTTTATTCGTTGAAATATAATAACAAAAAAACAATATCTGTTAAATATATGTACCTACTTGTATATACCTATCTTAAAAAAAATACAAGCAGACGGATTTCTCGATGGGCAGGCATTTCTGCCGCTGTTATAAATGCCAAAGATTTTAATTGTGCGTTGGCATCCTAAATCAGAGAATGTAACCTTTTTGCTAAGTAATCTGACAACAAGCTATCTAAACCAGAATATGGCAATCACTGAAATTGTGGCGACAAAATAAAGAGTATTAATGAAATTTTCTAGTATATTGTTCTAGATTGTTCCACTAGCGGTCATTAGGGTTATCACATCCCTACGCTAATGTCAAATTCTGACTAATACTGTTAGTTATACAAAAGCCTACCTCTGACTGGAATCGAACCCGAGATTACGTTACTTAAGTGTGTTACTACACCAACCCCAATCAATTGACGCGTTCCAGTACAACTAGAAGCTCAATGTTCTTAAACTGTTTTATGTTATTTAATTCTAAAATTAAAAATGTTAAAAGAAACCCTAACAAATTTTGACAGTAAATTATAGCTAAAAATCATCTCGGTCACGTTAGTTTTAAATAAAAAATCGAATTTTAAATAAAAATCGAATTCGATCTAATCATTTAGGAGTTGTAATACCACAGACATATTCACACACACAGGCAGTTTAAGAATTTAACACTCCTTTTTCTATTTGAGTTTAAAAAGAGATTTGATTAGTGTGTTCCTACTCTATGGCCGAGCCCTAAGACCACGTGTGCAAGTACCAGCTACTCTACCCTCAACCAGGAACACGGTAATAGTCGGCACTGACGCTATTGCTGTAGGAGTACATGATATGTTAAAAAATCGTGCGTGTTTTTGCACAGCGTTGTAATACCTAGTTATGAACAACTAGTGGAATATTCCAATAACCTTAATTACTTGATTACTACCAGCGGGCGGTGGGGTCGTCACACCCCGCCGATTAATACAAAGGTTACGATAAAAAATGAAAACATAAAACGTTTCAATAAAATTAAAATAGTCTTAACAATGTCCCCTGAGTAGCTGGGTGGCCCTGCTCCCGATTACTCTCCTTAGATGGCTCAGTCAGAGACTAGGTCGAGGAAAACTACTGCTATGTCAGTGTCATAACTCAGCGTTCACGCGGTACTGTTCACTATGTCGCTCACAATGACGGTTTTATTCTGTTTTTATAAAGATTCATCAAAGAAAAGACGACGTGTATCACGAATTATGTTTAACTTGCGTCGTCCGAAAATTTATAACAACTTGGTACAAGTCAAACTGAGTGGTCAGTTGCATATGTAGGTATGTACTGTACTGTTTGAGTAGTTGCGTGAACGGCCTTAAAACTCAAGGTATCCAAAATAACAGACATTAAAATATGTACGTTTTTAAAGCGTAGTTTGCTTCGTGGACATATTGAAGAGAAAAACGTAATCTGTATAAATACTCGTATACAAAAGATAGTCGGATTTGTTACAACACTTATTACTCGAGATCTGCTGGACCAAATTTCATGGTTTTTGATCCTTTAGATTTGTCTTCGCCCCGAATAGCAGAATACAGCTTAAAAACAAAAAGAAATATAAAAAATTAGCCTGAAAATTGATAGAGAGGTAGCTTACAACCGGGAGATTGACATGGGGCACATTTTATCGCTTATAACAGCGAGGAAACTAGGAAAAACGACATTTTAATTTTTCCTAAACTGAACGGCCGGAACGAAGTTTGCCGGAACAACTAATATGTTAAGTAAACAACTTTACATTCCAGAAAAGTTCTGCATAATGCTCCTTAAGGTTTTTCTCCATGAGTATGCGTTCTTAAGTCTGCCATAATTCGGAAATCCGTTCCGAAAAAAAATCGAACGCTAAAAATTGATACAAGTCTTTGGACACATATAAATCAGTAATGTTTGGTATGGTTGTGTTTAAATCTATTAATTTCGAATATTTTTTTCAAACAAGACATTATACATACACTAGCTGCCCGCCCTCACTTCGCTTCGGTTATTCAAGACTAAATATCCTACTAATATTATAAATGCAAAAGTTTGTGTCCGGAGGAAGGGGGGAATACAATAAGCGCGCATGTCTTTGTTACGCTTCAACGATATTCAATTTTGCGCCCGGAGATTTTAACTTTTTTGATAACTCATTAGTTGTTAATTTTTTCTGATAGTGGAAAAGGCAATTTTGATCTAAATTACACGCATAAGGTATCTAACACATTTATTTGATTAAGGGTTAATACTGTATTGTTAAAAATATGTTCTAAAGTAACCCTTCATTATACTGTTTTAAGTAAACGCAAAAAACGGTTATTCTTTAAAGATAGACATATACCACCGATAACTTTTTTTGAGACCTATCGAAGAGAAAAAATCCCACCACACATTGTTTTGTTAAAACTCAAAAGTTTTTGGCAGCGTTTTCAAGGAAAGCTCACGATCGGCTTATTTTTTGCCGACATATTAAACTAATATCGTTTGGTCTAAGAGCCGGTGGGAGATCGATCTTCGCCGATCTGATAACCAGATGAGACATATTTTTTATCAAATATAATTTATAAACAAATATGCCTATAATTACTTGCCTATCTGAAAGAACTCATGTCTATTTTTAATGAAATTATCTATGCTCTAAGTATGAGTTTTGCAGGCAAGTCTATATGACTGATTTTGTAATGAAATACTCTAAAATTTGATATAACTTTCGATAAGTTAGCAGAACGATGGGGTCACCTATATTGATTTACCTGTTCACATCGGTTTGCCAGGTAGCTATACACAAAAATGAGTAGTTAAGCCTACTGAGGCATATTCTGTGTGTTAAAAACTAACAGTGACATAAAATTCATTTCGTTATCAAAAGAATCAAAGTGACGAAAAAAAATCGATTAAAGTTAATCTAATTAAAAATAGCCACGAGCACTCTTTCAGATACGCAAGTAATTATAGGCATATTTGTTTATAAATTATATTCGATAAAAAATATGTCTCATCTGGTTATCAGATCGGTGAAGGTCGATCTCCCACGGTCTCCTCTACTAGTTGGTTTGTACAAAACATAAACTTACTAATCACTAAAACCTTCCTCAAGAATTATTCTATCTATTCCTGAAAACCGAATGAAAATTCGTTCAGCACTTTTCGAGTAAATCGCGAACAGACAGACACACGCGGTGAGGGACTTTGTTTTATAATATGTATTGATATTACAAGACCGTAAAAACTTTAATGTTTAATCTTTAAGCATTTTAAAAATTGAATTATCATAAACGATCATTTGTCTGCGAGGTGACAAACACACCTTCCAATTAGCATTGAATTGGAAGTGCATATGATGCATTCATTGTTAGGGGCCAGACCTTCATACCCCCATGCCGGATACCCAACTTGGATCTCAGTTGGCCAGTGAGGTCGGGGAGTCGGACAAAGACTCTATAAACAATGGAAACATTTGATCATTCCACACGTTTAGGAAGTAATGAAATGAAGAATGTTAGTGAAGGTAAGACTCGCATTCGTGAAGTATAGTATAGGTATCGCCTCTGTGGTCTAGCGGTTCAGTTGTTGGACTTGACTGCATGAGGTCCCGGGTTCGAATCCCGGGTCGGGCAACAAAAAGAAAATTGGATTTTTCCAATTTTTATAAAGAAAAAAAAATATTGTTCTTGATTGGAAATGTGCCCGGTTGGCGATAGGCCTGCCACCTATCACATTGTGGGACTTTTCGGCTTGTCGTGGGTGCCCTGGTTGTGCCTCTGCCTACCCTTTCGGGGATAGGTAGCGTGAAAATACTTTATTTTTTTTATTTTTAGTATAGGTAAAGTAAAATTGCAAAAACTGACTCCAAATTCATGAATACATACATATCTTTAAGCCAAGTTCGTCGTCTTCTGTCTGAATAAATAATTTAAGCGCTGTGAAACTCAAGCCGACACCAATTTCATAAAATAAAATAAAAAAAGTCTTATTTCTAGAAAAAATAATTTCAGTTGCTAGGTGGTAGAGTTTCGCAGCAACTCGCCCAGATTGGTACCACCGCCTTGCCTATTCCTGCCGCCATAACGTCAGGGCTTGCCGTTGAAGTGTTCCGGTTCGGAGGGTAGGGTAGCCGGTAAACTTACTTTTGCTCGAGGCCTAGCATCCCGGCCTCAGGTTGGCAACATACCATTACCACCTTTAGTGTGGCAGCGTGAATTTCTTACGATCAGGAAATCCGTCTGCTTGTTTGCCTTCCAGTATCATAAAAAAAAATCACGTGATGACGTATCTCATAAATCAACGATCGCCATAAATGTTATTTTTGTATCTATAATATTGATGGTATCTTAGACCATGTCTGCTGCTTTATTGACCACCCTAATCTGCCTCACGAAATATAACAATGACGGACGCTGAGTCGACGGTAGCAGTAATAGGCAAAGCGGTGATTAGTTTGAACATTTTACCACCGTGTTATGATTAACTGCACTAGCTTACCTACACACACAAGTTGGTGATGAGGTCGTTACATTCCAACATCGACATATTAAAACTGATAGATAGTTCTTCGAGATTGATACCAAGTTTGGCTATGGTGTCCGAATGACAGCGCTTGATGATTACTCATACAAGATATGGACTCGATCATAGCACTCCTTTGACTAAATTTGTCGCCTAAGGTCTGCCACATACGAGTACATTTAGAATTTCTTTACGGAATCCCTTTCTGAATCCACTCATATTCCGTATGGAAAAATTTAGGCCGTCTGTGGCAAGTCCATAGATTTGTTTGGATTCGCTGCGTTCTATTTTTATAATGGAATCCCGTTTCGAATTTTCGAAAGTGTATGGCGGGCCTAATTCAGTTTGGGTTATCTTAGTTCTCAATATTGCGATTCACCCCCATTCTGAAATGTTGAATATCACTTGGTTAAGTGGAAAGTTAAAATAAATTCTGACACAAACTTCAAAGCTATCAAAAGATTCATACGTAATTTTACTGGCTACCTTATCCTCCGAACCGGAACACGTCAACGGCAAGCACTGTTTGTTATTGCAGCAGAAATAAGTTAAGTACCAAACTCTACCACCTAGTCAAATGTCACGGTGCTAGTGACGGTTAGCCTATGCTCTCCTTTTGTGAGCTGCCTGGCAGGAAGGCAGATGGTCTATTCTGCAAAGAACCCGGACCAACACGGGGAAATGGTTATTCATCGCAGAAATGTTTCTAATCATAAAACCAATCCAAAATAATATTTTGATGTTTGTTTTATCGTTACTATTATTCTGGTCTCTCAGACTTTTCTATACCAATTTGAATGTCAAAGTTTTTGTTGGAGACAAGAAAGTTGCTGAATTCCATGTTGTTTCAACGTAATGCTGATATGTTGATTATTATTGTTTTAACGATAACAAAACGTCACATCATTTCATATTATTATACAAATGTATTTGTCTGAGATTGAGGCCTAAGCGCCTAGACCTATCGTGATGAAAGTTTAAAATCTGAAACACACTGTGTGGACGGAAACTCACACGTGAGTCGGAGTTTTCCCGTTCGCCCAAAGTCGGTAACGTATTCGTGGGCAAGGCGGGTGAAACAGCGGGCAATAGCCAGTGAAACAAAGATATGTATTAAGATAACCTATACCTATGGTAGTAAGGGCTACCGTAGGTATAGATTATGATTTAGATTTTAGGTGATCAGATGGAAGGCCTACAATGTCATTTCAAAATAACAAAAGGTTTTCTTTTAGGATCATTATCGTAAAAATAATACAAAAATACAGTTTTTACTGACTACATTTTCAAATTATAATGAAAACCGGCAGACCTTATTCTGCTATGTTTTTACATACATACATACATACATACATATCTTCACGCCAAGTCCCTTACGGGGTAGGCAGAGAGTATCGAGTGCCAGACCTCACGATCCTGACAAACCTGTCTTGCTTCCTTCACATTCATAAACCTTTTCATACAAACACACCGGTTTCGGAGACTCTTGACACCACCCTCGGATAATATCCGATTGATCTGATCGTGATATGTCAGCCTTGGTCTCCCCGGGTACCTACATCCATCCACATTCGCATTGTATATCTGCTTTGTTAATCATTCTGCTATATTTTTAGAGTGATTTTAGTAAAAGAAATTGGGGTGAGTCACCCTTATCATTTAGGGTTATGAAAAATAGTTGCTGGTCGATTCTCAAACCTACTCAATAGGCTGACAAAATTTCATGAGAATCGGTCATGCCATTTTGGTGGAGTACGGGAACGAACCTGGTGACACGAGAATTAAATATGTATGATTAAGTTGGTTAAATATTAGCACCCCACAATGTGGTAGAATATGTTTTTTAAACACACATAACATTCCGCAAATAAATAAATTTCATTTCATAACTAAAAAAAAAATATCTTCACGCCCATATCCCCGAAGAGGTTAGCAGAGGTACAACCAAGGCACCCACGACTAGCCGAAGAATCGGAAAAATCCAATTTCCTTTTTGTTGGCCGACCCGGGATTCGAACCCGGGACCTCATGCAGTCAAGTCCAACACCCGGACCGCTAGACCACAGAGGTGATTTCATAACTAAAACACATAATAGAGCACTAGGCTCATACTTTTCAAACAACATTTGTACTTTTCCACAATACATTTGTAAATGTATTCAAGTATATTTGTGTAGCTTTTGCAGGGATATTTGTTTAATAAAAATGTATTTTCAACCCCATACCCTAGAACAGTTAGGCAGGGGCAGAACCCACGGCTAGCCGAAGACACTGAGTTTATTATTTATTTGAAAAGTGTGTACCTATTACAATGGAGTTCTACCAAGTGTCGACATTGTGTGCATATATTCTATTCGATTTACATGACAGAAATTTTAATTTCGTCGGGATTGTTTTTTCGGGAGGCTGAACATCATACGAAATGTATGGCAACACTACCTATACCTCAGTGTTGAGGAGCCGGTATGAGTGTCGGTGGATGTAGGCAACCGCTGCTTATCTGTAGTACGTCACCGTCCATTACAATGGCGCCTAACCTTCACCCACTTACGCGCTCGTTCGCATCGAGCCTCTCGGATTCTTTTAAACTGAACGCTCTATCTCGCTCTTTACCATTTATTACACGTACTACGAACCGTTTGTTATTGCCGTGAAATCTGGTTGTATAAGGCTCAGTTTGTACCAGTAAAGAATCACCAAGGTTTTTGTATGAGGACCAGAGCAAGACGTCGAAAAACCTTTTTTTTATAGAAGTTAAGGTAAGGGAACTAGTCGTCACATGGTGTAAAATTATCGCCACTCATGATAGCTGATGCTGCTGCTGCACCAGGGGCTTCACAGATTTCTGGCTATAATTTTGAAATATTGCAACGCTAGGGCTGTCAAAGATCGCGGTTGCCGTCCTTTTAAAATTTTTACATCAACTTTGAGATTGGGTATGAAGGTAGAAGTGTCCATAATACGGTTCAAATTCTTAACCGATCACTAGTTTTTTTTTTAATTTTTAAAGTACATACAATATAAAGAAAAATATATCACTTTTATAGTAGGTCCATGACCTACTAGCTGTTTGCCCGCGACTTCTTCAGCGTAAATTTTCATCCACTATCCTTTCTATCTTATTCTTTGGATATTGATTATTATAACAAAAATAGGCTATTTCCAAACTCGGATCTTTAGCTATATGCATATCAAATTTCATCTAAATCGGTTCAGAGGTTTAGCCGTGAAAAAGCAACAGAAAGAGAAACCGAATTTATAATATTCCCCGCCCGCGACTTCATCAGCGTAGAATAGATTTTCATACAATTTCCATTTTCCTCATAATCCTTCAGGATTCAATTTTTTTTAAAAATACTTATAAATAAAAAATGTATGTTAGAACTATATTGTAATAATTAATTATATACATATCAAATCTCGGTCTATAGATTAAGCCTTGAAAGCTGAACATACAGACTTTCAAATTTATAATGTTAATATGGATGTAGAAGTAAAAAAATACAGTTGTATTGTATATTTTAGGCTTGAAGTTTTTCATGTAGTCGAATAAAAAGATAATAATAAGAAGCGTCAATAACCTACTATTCTTATGGCTATGTAATATGTGAAATAACAGTATTAAAAACTACTGATTTTTTTTTAGTCACATGAGGCTTTACCATGAGCTGTTAGTATGGATTAAGTTTAGTAATTTACGTATCGAAATCTATAGCGCTTTTGGTCTAAAAATTTAGTGATCTTAGTTACCAATAGAGGCGTTGTTCAAAGTTTTCACACAAATAATTTACGTAGACGCTAGCGAGTATAGATCGACAAATCGTGAACTCATGGTAGAGGCTCTGTTATATTCCTCTCGTTTGATAGGTTTATCCAGTGATTATTAAATATAGATTCGCTTAAATTGATACTTATGTCTTAGGTATTGTTTTTACTTAAGTTTTATTTTAGTTGTGCTATTAAATTGGTACATATACTTACATATTTTGATGAAGAATAATTTTGAAATGTTTACTAATTTAAGTTCAGGAAAGCTGGTAAAAGTGGCTCCGATTATGTTACAATTACATATATTTAAACAACAAGCATTTTTTAGTATAACTCAAAAAAATACTTGTCGGCTTTTGATCAAATTTACGAGTATATAGGACGACATCTCATTTTCACACTTCCACATTTTTCGTCAGGAAGGCCCTGAGAAAATCGATACATTGCAGGAGTAATCGCTGAATAAACATGCAGAGGAATCTAAAAAAGAAAATAATAGGAAGAAAGGAAACCTCTTTTTATTAAGAAAGAAAGAATTTTAATTAGTATTAAACACGTGTACGCCTTGTTTGCTCAAACTGATAAGATGGCACACGTTTTATAATTATCTAAGACAAGTCCTTCAAATTAGCTTACTGTTGACGTAGACGCATCTACTGTTATTAGATCAAAGCCAAGAATACAAAAACTAATAAATTCTAAACGGGAATCAAACCAAAGTAAGGTAAGTGACCTATTCTAAGCGAGGCCGAACGTAGCCACTGTACTAAGGAGGCCGCCGAAAAAAAAATAACCTTGTATTATGTTTGTACTTCAATTACTTTTTGTTCAAGTATGATTAGTATCTATGTGAATTACCCGGGCTCACAATGCTGTATTCAATTATAATTTCTATTTCGTATATCACAATATACACATTATTATATTTTTAATGTATACTCGCCTACGCGTTAGTTTTGCCCACGAAGTATTTAATTGCGTAATTATAAAAAAAAAACAAAAAAAAGATCTTCACTCGCATATCCCCGAAGAGGCAGGCAGAGACACAACCAAGGCACCCACGACTATCCGAGGACACTAAGATCCCACAATGTGATAGATGACAAGCCTATCGCCAAACGGGCACATGTACAATCCCGGGCATCGTTATTTTTTAATAAAAAATTGAAAATCTACATTTTCTATTTTGAAATCAACCCCGGGAATCGAACCCGGGATCTCAAGAAGTCAAGTCCGATGCTGAACCATAAATGCGATTATTAAATAAATATATATCCCTTGAACAAGTTACACCAATTGATCTAATCCCAAAGTAAGCAAATTACATGCTGATGTTAGCAAAAGAATACATAAATATACTTAAATAGATGCCGGAATAAATTTAATAAATACCCAGATCCGGAAATACAGACATTTAAGTCGTCGCACAAATACGTGCCTCCGTCGGGAATCGAACCCGAGCCTTGCGGTTGGTCGGTATAGTGTTAGGCGTTTACGCTAACCTTACGACCAACGAGGCAGTCATTTCATGCCATAAATGTCTGGAATTGGATATAGGTTTGATTGGTGTTAGGCTTGCCACCTACCACACTGGGAGAATTATTGTCTTCGTCTAGTCGTGGGTGAACTGGTTGTATCTCTACCTACCTATTAAGATACTTTTTTTCGAATCAAAAATGTCCACTTTGTCTGGTTTTGACAAATCATAGTTTAGGCTTTATGTTGGACGGTCGATTGGTGAATGCTTTATCAAAATTAGACTTGTTTTGACGTTCTACCGGAGCTAAATGACAAACTGACTGACTTACAAAAATCAAATATTATCTCAATTTAAAAGTGACTAAGCAATCTCAATTATATATTTTTATTTTAGAATATAAGTCATGTCGTTTCATTGTTTAAAAAAATCATGACATATTTAATGATTTCAAAAACCAGAACAACACAATATTATTTCCTTTAAGTAAGGTTTTTTTCCATTTTCATATTTGTTTTTACACATTATAGTACAAATATTTTCTAAGTTTACGAACTGTAGAAGAGGGTATGAACAAGGTGCACTTTTGCAGTGATATTTATAAGGATTATTTCTTAAATATACCTGTTCTTTAAATAGTGAAGTATGTGTAATGTGGAATAAATAAATAATAATTAAAAGTAATGTATAATGCTTAAAATAATATAGTTGGACATGACGCGACGTAAACATCTGTAACCTACATAGCGAGTAGGGTGTCCAGCCGGTCCGTATTTTCCAGGACGCTCTGTAGTTGTTCCATTAATTTGGACATACCGCTGACTTATTCAATGTAGCAAAATGCAACAGGTGTATGTAGGTAAAGCGTGATGATTGAAAGACCACACTTAGTGATGGACAGAGCTGACTGAAGTTGCAGTGAGTCAGAATATAAGTAAAAAGCGATAAAATTGATACATATTTAAACTTTTGAAGCTGACTTTGCCTTTTGTCACTGCCTAAACCAGTGATCCTAGAAATGAAACAAGTATCTTGAAATTAAGCTAGCTGACCCGGCCAACGCTTCTCTGCTATATAAAACACTAAGTAGCATGAAATATACTTTACACCCATTCTCGCATCCCGAAATAAACATCGAATAATCATAAAAATCACACAAGTAGTTTCGAAATACGCCGACAAACTCCTTGTACGGTATATTTTGAAAGATAGTCGCATGTGTTCTTCTCGACTTCTTCTACGCATTTCTTCGTCTACATATTTCAGGCCTTTAATCAGATGAAATGAGTTATTAAACATAGTTATCGAACGTTAGCCTATTTACAAACATAGTCTTCACAAACATTTTGGTTTCGTTAGGTTTAGTTTTTAGATTGAATTAAAAATGTGATATTTTTCAAGAGACTTGAAGGTAGTAGTATCCTTCTGGTTGGCAATGAACCCTTACCATCTTTGGTATCTGTAAGCGCTATTTCCAGATTTTGTTGAGGTTTGTTGGCCTTCGCCATCATGAGATCTGACTGTGTGTTTTTCAATGCTACGAGTATAAAACAAACTACTGCCCGTCTGGAAATAAAATTTAGTTCAAATATCATTTCGTGATTGTGAGATTAAGTGTTTATGGCTAGTCTCAGCTGCCCTGGTTGTGCCTAGACCTCCTACATTGAGGACGGACATAAAGTATATTTTAAAATTTTGATCCCTTATTCCGTAGCCTCAACAGTTGGTCACCCTACCAGCGAACGCAACGACAAGCGCGTTATCCTCCGGCCTGCATTTTCCGAACTTGACCCACTTATCGTAATATATGGTTGGGTACACAGTAATGTATAAATAACTATCGAGAACATACTCGCGGCCAATAGAAATATGCTCTATGTAGAAAGGTTCAAGGTTGAATGCGACAACGCCTGTACTAACTGTAACTTGTATATTATCAAGTACCAACATGGTATATCGTTTACTTAAAGTGTACATCCAAGTGAGATTTCTTAGTTGCATAATTTAAGAAAAGTAAAATTGCAGAAACACTGACTAATTTCATAAATGTCTTCTAGGTAAACAAAAAAAATACATTTGCAAGTATTAACTTAGAAACAATCATACAAAAAATACACAGAATTGAGGACCTTTTGCTACCTTTTATTGGTGATGAAAATACAAAAATTACGAAACACATTTTTAAAAAATAGAAGTTAATTTTATTTTTAAATAAAAGTTATTTAAAGTATTTTCGTGTCAAAGGTTATGTTAAGTATACTTTTATTTTTATAGTAATCTTTTCGTTGCCACCTATAACAGATAACTTTTGACCTCAATAATAAAAATTTTATTCACATTTGTTGCGTTCTAAAACTGGAACTGAATAATTTGTTACTGCAGCTAATTACTCTACTCGTATAACAATATTTTCGAGTTCCGTCAGTAACTAGCCTAAAACATGAACTAAAAGAAGTAAGCCTTTGTTAGTATTACTTCCCCCGGGCATTAAGGATTGCAAATCCTCTTGAACCATTTTTCTTTGATTCGTTCAAGACGTTCTCACAATATAATAAATACTCATTTACAAAAGCGCAAAACCAAGCGAGAACTCCGAATAATATTAAACACAAAAAAAAGATTTAAGTATCTTCACGCCCATAAACGCGAAGGGGTACAACCAGGGCACCCACGACTAGCCGAAGACACAAAGTCCCACAATTTGATAGGTGGCAAGCCTATTGCCAACCGGGCACATATCCGGAGCCTATAATCCCGGACAACGTTATTTTTTTTAAATGTGCATTTTCTAAATTTTTTTACTGGCCGACCCGGGGATCGCATCCTGGACCTCAAGTCAAGTGCGACGCCGGACTGCTAGACCACAGAGGCGAAAAAGATTTTAATTAATATTTTTTTGTTAATACGCGCATATGTTGACAACTGTTAAAAATCTTAAAAACAATGTTTAGTTTACGAAATCCGCTTGCCAATTTGACGACGCAAGAGACCGTTCGCGTTAATATGAAAAATTCTAATGTTATATAAAAAAAAATAAGGACGGGTTTAAAAAGTAAACTTCCGACAACATTCAACAACATTCTCTTTAAAACATATTCGAAAATTTTGATTGTTTTAAAAGTTGTATAAATTAAAAAAAAAACAATGTATACAGTTTTTCTTTATTGTACTTGCAGTGCATGCGGCGATCTTCCTTTTTTTTAATTAAAATATCGCCGTATCAGTAAAATAACAAATCAACTTTTGCTAATAAATGGTTTTTACAAGTACAATATTTTGATTAACGATTGTAAATTTGCTACAACACTTCGTAATTATTTTTTTAGACGAGAGGAGGCCAACGAGTAAGTGGGTCACCTGATGGAAAGTGATTTAATTTAACTAATACTTAGGACACAAAAAAAATTAATTTAACAATTGATAAATTTATTTTTTTGATAAATTTATTTTTTTGTGTTTAATAATTTTAATTTCTTTGAAAATTTATTGCAGAAATTGAAAAGTATAAAGATCGTGAGTGGTTGACTACCCCTGATACACAAAGTACAATATACTCATATCTAATACATGTACTCACCGAGGCATAAACTGAACGAGATTGGCTATAATCCCTAGTGATTTTGCAAAGAGATTGAGTCTGCCATGATATCAGCTACGTAATCGCGGTAGGGTCAGAAAGTCAGGGAGGTCACGCAAACAGTGTAAGCTTGAAACTTAGTAAACTTAGAATTTAGAATTTTTTTTGCTGGTCATAGAGATAATTTTAATAGCGTATGTGGTTTAGTTGCGTTGACTCCTCCACTCCAACTTGAAAAGTTTTTTTTTTCAGTTTATAATAAAAAAACTGCCGGAATAGGCTTGCCACATATCACATGGGACTTAGTGGGTGTTCTGGTTGTGCCTCTGCCTAGCCCTTCGGGGAAATGGGCGTGAAGATACTTTTTGTTTAATTATAATATTTAATTATTTTTATGGTATTCAGATGATTTATTCAGTGGTTTATTTTTTTATGATACTGGAAGGCAAACAAGCAGACGGATTTCCTGATGGTAAGAAATTCACGCCGCCTAGAGACATCAAAGGCGGTAATGGTCTTTTGCCAACCTGAGGCCGGGATGTTAGGCCTCGAGCAAAAGTAAGTTTACCGGCTACCTTACCCTCCGATCCGGAATACGTCGCCGGTAAGCATTAACGTTATGGCGGCAGGAATAGGTAAGGCATGGTACCAATCATGGTCAGGATGTCACGGTGTTAGTGACGGTAAGTCTATGTTCGTCTTTTACGAGCTGCCTGGCTGCCTGTGTGTGTGTCTGTCTTTTTGTCAGACAGTCTTTCAATGGCACATAACTTTTAAATGGATGGATCGATTTCAAAATGGATCTCCAAAATCTCACTACGTGAGCTTGAGTAATGAGGCCGCCGCTTTACCCAAGACCCGGACGTGACTTATTGACGACTTAAGACTTACGACTAATTATAATTTAATCAAAATTTTGGTAAATTTTATGCAAATTTCTACTTGACTAATGGCAAAATACTAATGTGAATGCCAAAGCCTAAAGAAAGAAAGAAGAAGTAAAGAATATTTCCACATCACTATTGAAAAGAACTTATTGTTACCAAAACCGGCGTGTTTGTATGAAAAGCGTAATGAACGTGAAGGAAGCAAGACAGGTTTGTCAGGATCGTGAGGTCTGGCTCTCGACACTCTCTGCCTACCACATAACGGACTTGGCATGAAGCTATGTATGTATGCGTGTACTTATTGCTACCGTAAAGAAGTTTGTAACTTTGTAGGAGTCCGTTTCATGTTTTCATTTGATCTACTGTTTGTGGTTTTTGCGGCCAACGAGGCAGATAAGAATTCGTAAAAGTATTTTTTTATTTGTTATTTTTTTTTAAAACAAAGTCGGGTTTGTAACAACACTTATAACTCGAGATCTGCTGGACCAATTCTCATGGTTTTCGATTCGTTGGATTTGTCTCCGCCCCGAATAGCAGAATGCGCCTTAAAAATAATAAAAACAAAAAAAAAATAACGATGAATCGTCTATATATTATTTGAAGAAAGTCGTGATACTTAAATCGATTAGGCTGGAAATTGATGTAGAGGTAGCTTAGAACCGAGAGTAGGGCATGGGGTACATTTTATCCCTTACAACAGCGACGAAACTAGGAAAAACGACATCTTAATTTTTCCCATACAAACTGAACGGGCGGAACGAAGTTCGCCGGAACAGCTAGTATTAAATGTCAGCTATCAAACACACGGGTCTCCTTATGGTATGAGACAACCGTGGTCTATAGACCCCTTAGATGTTTTTTTTGTATGATATAGGAAGACAAACAAGCAATCGGAATTCCTGATGGTAAGAAATTCACGCCGCCTAGAAACACCAAAGGTGGTAATGGTGCGTTGCCAACCTGAGGACGGGATGTTAGGCCTTGAGCAAAAGTAAGTTTACCGGCGACCTTACGCTCCAAACCGGAACCCGTCATGACGTTATGGCGGCGGGAAAAGATAAGGCGGTGATACGAATCCGGGTAAGTCGCTGTGTAACTCTACCACCTAGTCAGATGTAAGGGTGCTAGTGACGGTAAGCCAATGCTCGCCTTTTACGAGCTGCCTGGCAGGAAGGCAGATGGTCTATTCTGCAAATGAGTCCGGATCAACACGGAGTATGTTAGATCAATTGTGCAAATCTGTCGGCTATGCTATCCTCTAGACCAGCGGTCGGCAACCTGCGGCCCTCTGACGTTTTACTTGCGGCCCGTGAATGTCTTGAAAATAAGTTGTAAATATCAAAATAAATTCATGAACATTCCGCACTTAACCGTATAATATACGGCGTACGTATAGTGTAGATTCAGCCTTAGGAACGCGCTTCTCTCCGCCTATTTTCATTTTTCCTATAGGATATGGCCAATTACACGTAGGTATATTTGGCTTCTGGGGTAAAAATCACAAGTGTGGCTCACCTTTAGTTTATTTTGCCGCCTTGTGGCCCTTGCCTGCCAAAAGGTTGCCGACCGCTGCTCTAGACAGGAACACGACAGTCATTATGGCGGCAGGAATAGGTAAGGCGGAGTTTGGCGCCATCGAGAGAAAAGATGGTCGAAGTTTTTTCATAATTATTGAATTTCGTGTTAATATAGAGTGAAATTAGTCAATTTTGGTGGCATTATGTACAATTTTGTTCAGTGAAAGTGCACAAATGAAATAATCATGAAGAAATTAGCGTATCGTTTATTTCCTCGTTGCCGCCAAATCTCATTACATGAGCTTGTGTGAAAAGGCCACCGCTTTACCCAAGAGCCTGACATGACTTACTGACGACTTATGACTGATGACTAATTATAATTGATATAAAATTT
This sequence comes from Calephelis virginiensis, assembly GCA_002245475.1. NCBI lineage: Eukaryota > Metazoa > Arthropoda > Insecta > Lepidoptera > Riodinidae > Calephelis > Calephelis virginiensis. The sequence goes on from NJDC01000156.1 coordinate 174,297, forward strand.
GATGCAAATTTCTACTTGACTAATGGCAAAATACTAACGAGATTGCCAAAACCTAAAGAAAGAAAGAAGAATAGGTAAGGCGGTGGATCCCTACCCGAGCAAGTTGCTGCATAGCACTGTACTAAAGAGTATACAAATACTACGAGTACGTTAAGAGGCTGGACTTCCATAGATACATAGCAAACCCGAATTTGTATAAAGTTTACTTGAAAAGGTATAACCCGTATAATTTGAAAGTAAGTCTAAAGGCATTCAGATAGAAAGCAACTAGTGTCATATGATTTGGGCGAATAAAACACATAGCAAACTTTTTTTTTTTATATGAAAGTTGCGCCAAACTGCACTGCACCACTTTTTATTTTTCATGACAAAAGTAGCGGTTTAGGCCATGGCTCATTATGGTAAAAATAGCTGCAGCCTATACACACCATAGAAGTCGCAAGAGCGTTGATGTCCTAGCTGTCGAGGCAGGAGTAGGTAAGGTGGATTCATACCCACAACCAGCAGCATCAATAAGTTAAATTGTATTTAATTAAAGTATTTGTTAAACACGTAGAAATATTTTTAAAACACCTAGTTTTAAGAATTTACATTTTTCCTTCTTCAATTACAATTTCATTTCTCATCGAGTTTCATAATGTTTGTAGATGGGTCGACAGTATTTTGTCGGCTTCTGCGAGCAGCTCCCTAGACTATGAAAAAAACTTGTCACGAGCACTTTTGCAATAAATTTAAACTTTTCCGCAATATAAAGCCTTTTAACTTTTCCAGGCCAATGTACGCCCTTAACAACGCCCTTTAACATTTTCCACTTTGTTAATGTTTTCACATTTCTGCTTTTCACAACCCACCTGTTATAGCTGGCTGTTATTACAGGTGGGTTTAGTTCAAATGCATTTCACAATCACAATTATTTTGGAAAGTCCTTTCATCAAATGTGACAGACTGAAAGATGAACAGAGACATTTTGAAGGAACGGCACACATGGCAACAAGAAACGGATACGGAATAGGAACGATGGGGCTAAAATGATGATCTATAGATTAACATAAAAACGTTTCTAAAGTATCTTCACGCCGGTATCCCGAAAAACCAGGGCACCAACGACTAGCCGAAGACACTGAGTTCCAAAATGTTATTAGTGGCAAGTCTATCGCCAACCGGGGCATATCCAATCCGGACAACGTTATTTTGAAAAACATTATAAATGTTTATTTATTATTCATAATGAATTTTCACAAAAAAATAAATGTAGACTGTATATTGATTTTATTTACTTTTTTATATGAGAGATCGGGAAGAATCATCAATCAATTATTGTAAAGCAATTGATAACGGTTTATTAAGCTGACATCAACCCTTGCCGACACAAAGACATGCTGAAATATTTATTTTTATTTTATAAGACAGTGAAGAAACAAATCTCCTGATGGTAATCGTGGCTTGTACAAAATAGAAATGTTCTAGCATAGCTGGACAGCTACTCTACCCTCAGCCTCAGGGTAATGTACAACGCTGCAAAAGAGTCGTTAGAACGGCACGAATAAGTAGGTAAATCCCCTACCTGGGGTAGTAAAACGTCACTCGATCACCACTGATCTTGTTGGTGATAATCCATTTAATGCATTTTCGCCTCATACGAGCGTCTAAAATGATTTATCCTCCTAATAATGTCTTTAAGTGCTGGGTGGGATTCAGACTAGTCTTTTTATGTTTGTTTTTTTGGCATAAAGGAAACCGTCTTCCATTAGTTATGTAAGTTATAACTCTTTTAAAATCGGACTAAAACTATTCAAAACGCCATGTCATATTAAGTCATGTCAGGGTCTTGTCAAGCGGTGACATCCCTGTCCAAGCTCATTGAGTGAGATTTGGTGGATTTGAGACTAAGAAATAATCTTGTAAATGTGTCATAATTACGCCTTTCCGTGATTCGACGAATCGCCATTAAAACTTTGGAAACTTCTAGAAGCAATTTATAAAGGTAATCTGGCACACGTATTCCAGAATGATCAAATATTTGAAACAGTACATAAATACTTGGGAACGATCAAAGCTGTTTATCCGGAGCGTTTATATCCCCCTGACCTAGTTTGAGTGAACTTGGCCCATTTACCGCCGTGTCGTAGATACACTGGATTTAAATTAAATCTCTATCTACCCGCACCGCAAATATTGATTGTGGCTGATTACACAATTTTGTTTATGCTTCTTTATCTATACATATAATGAAACGGTATTAAAACTAAATCTGTCCCAGTACTACTATTTAAATTATGCGCTTCGGCTTTATACTTTGTACACTTTATACTTTTATTTTTAAATTGGCTGACCTAATCTAAATTTAAGCGAAATGATTATGTGTAATAAGAACTCTATATATAGATATCTTTAAAATAAATTTGGATTCTCAAAGCTTGACGAATATAGCCGAAGCACATAATTTAAATAGTACTACTGTGCATGAAGTATTTTCTAAAAATAATTAGTGCTGAGTGTTGTATTCGGGATCCGATATTATCGTATAATAATTGTAACTTTTTGTCGGTTTGTGTGAACACTTAACTCGCAAGAACTGCTGAACGGATTTTTACCAAAAAGTGGTTCAATGTTTAGGGTACTGCGGTAAACTCTTTGGTCCCCATCACTTACAACGAAAAGTCACTTCAAGTTGTATACGAAGCCGCCGGCAACAGCTAGTCTCAACTATGATTCTTCTATATGTGTGTTGTAACCTGATTTCTAAAGAGCTGGATCAATTTAGTTGAATTTTAACATATTTCAATGAGTTTTTGGATGGTTTAAAAACACATTAAAGTCGCTAGATGGTGCTGCTATAGTGTAGGTACGGTATATCGGTATAAAATTCGCCGGACAGCTAGTTTTCAGTTTGCTAAACTTCTGTTTCCATAAGATAGGTAATATATAGGTTTTTCTTATAACATTCTCGCCTTTTGTCTCTTGTATTTGGTAACAGGCTCCACTAAGTAAACAGTTTTTTTTTATTAAGAGATGAGCGACGGTTTGTTCGTCACTAACACCGTGACTGTGACTAGTTCGCCGTGAATCGCTCGGATTAATACCACCGTCTTATAATTGTTGTTATTTCTTGGATATGTCTGTCCAGCGTTCTGTTCCATTTGGAGAGCAAGAGATCCTAAAGCTTTGATGTGATTTGTGGTTAATGCCATGTAAATGGAATATATTTGGGAACGTATATTTTCATTTTTTTTAGGTACCTTAGGCTGGAATGTTAGGCCTCGTGCAAAAGTAAGTTTACCGGCTATAGTATCCTCCGAACTGGAACACGTTATGGCGGCAGGAACAGGTAAGGCGGTGGTACGACTCCGGGCGAGTCGCTGTGAGACTCTACCTAGTCAGATATCACGGTGCTAGTGACGGTAAGCCTATGCTCGCTTTTTATGAGCTGCCTGGCACAAGAAGGCAAATAGTCTATTCTGCAAAGGAGCCCGGATCAACACGGGGAAAACGGGGACGACTAAACCAAAACCTAAAACCTAACCTTAGGCTGTTTACATTTAGGCGGTATCAAACAAACTATTTCTTAGGAATTTGTTGATAATGAAATCCTAACCAATGAGGTACTCCAATTGAAAGGTGTAGAACAGAGGTTCCCAAACTTATTTCATGTAACGCCCACTTTGAAAATCAGTTGTTTTGTAGCACCCCCCCCCTCGTTTTTTTCTTGTCAATAACCTCAATAACATGTTTGTTGCGCCTAGTTTAAAAAAGATTTATACCGCCCCCCTCTAGGCTTCCAGCGCCCACAAGGGGGCGTTATCGCCCACTTTGGGAAAGAAACTTTAGAAAAAAATAGCCGATGTCTGAACTCAGATATTTAACTTGATGCATACAAAATTTAATCAAAGTTTATCTAGCTGTCCAGCTGCGAAAGCATAATATTCGTATGGAACTATGGCTTGGCAGAGTCGTTCTCGAACTTTTTGAGCTACAAATTTGGATATTCATTTTTATTTATTATTTTTATTACAATCGAGTTTTTGATTACAATATGACCGTCTCTGTGGTCTGGTTAATTTTAATTGACTAAAGGAGTCTCGGGTTCTAATCTCGGGTTGTTGCAACTCGATTTTTCAATTTTCTAATAAAAACAAAGTTACCCAGAATTAAAGAAGTGCATGGATAGCGATAGGTTTGCCACCTATCACGCTGTGGGACTTATCGTGATCGTGAGTGCCCTAGTTCCTAGTGCCTAGTGTACATCCTACAAAAACAAAGGGAATGTGGAGATAATTTTTTAGATAATAAATATTTTCACCAATAGCCAAGGTTGGTGAGACAATGTACTTGTAAAGTGCATAGAATGACTCCCCTGGTGACCAGAGCCAGATGCAATCTATTCTATTAAACTTATTGCCCTCTAATAACGTTCATATCTCGAAAACAATACAACATTAATTCGGAAGGCCTTTGTTGAACAATAACAGAATGACCAAGATTATCTATTTGATTAGAACCCGTGGATAATTAGTAGGCAAGAAAACTGGCCATGACCGGATCTTGTGGGTGTTTTTATAACAAAGGAAGTTTTGTAAGGAAAGGAAAATAATGAAAACAGTTTATTACAATACCTTTTTTAATAACCTTGTACTGAATAAGTGTTTGAAATCAGTTTTCCTATTTTGATAAAAAAACATGGTCTAGTTTTTTTTTTTCGTTTTAGTATGACACTTATTATTTTGTGTCGATTTGCTATCGCTGTCTAAACTATACATGCCACCTTAGTGTCAGTTCTCAGCATGGTTGTGTTCCGTGCTGAGGTAGGGTAATCTTTTTAATTTGTAATTGCACACGTAGTCTAATATCACTACCATCAGATAGATACGCCCCTACAACATTTATGGTTGTTCGCTGCATAGTATAAAAAAAGTTGCTACTTGACTTAGTCGTGTCTTCTTCTAAGCTTCTGTTAAACCTCGTAACGGATTTTGATGAAGTTTTCACTGTTATTTAAACATTTACAGAAGATATAAACATATAAAAAAATTGTATACCTAATCCTAATGGAGAAAATGTTTTGTGAGGACACATTGTAAAGCTGGTCGTAAGTATAACAAAAAAGAGTGAAAAATGTTATTAAATAATTTATTCATTAAATATAGAATTTAAAACAGTTTTGTCTGAATACATTGAGATATTTCGAAAATAAAACATGGGATAGGATAGAAAAGCTTCCGAGTTGAATTTTTTTTTTTAATTTTACTATGGTACTTGACTTTTTCTTACCAAGCGGTAAGACAAAGTTGAATCGCTAAAATGTTATACAAACACAAATTTATGTTTTAACGAAATCGGTCAAGTCGGGGACTTCAATAGAAGTAAAAGTTTTACTCTCAGGGCAGACAAGGGCGCGGGTGTGTCCTTGTTTTTCACGAAATTAGTAATTGGCCACAAATTGTGTTATGTCAATACGAAATTGGCTTCTCGGAATAAGGATTATTTATTGATGAAATATGGTTACATAAAATGTCCTTGAAATTAGTGCGTGGGAGGGTGCCACCCTTGTCTGCTCTATATTTGAATTATCACCGAGCTGTTTCGAAATCATATTGTGAAAAATAAGTATATTGCGGGCCTGTATCCTTGAAGGTAGAGGCACACGCTATCAACAGAAGGTATCCTATCCAGTGTGATAAATGACAAGCCTATTACCAAGCGGACTCATATCCTGACACAAACCTCAAGGTACGTTCTCCATAAAAAAGACACTTATATGTTTTTTTTTTAAGTGATAGGTCAGCAGCAAGCACACGGGTCTTCTGATGGTTAGAGACAATTGTGGCTTGATACAATTTATTCAGAAACACTTGTACTTTCCACAATATATTTTATTATTGCTTATTTTTATGGTTTAGCCAAGCATAACCATAACCATAGTTTAAGTTGTTATATAGCCCTGATGATGCTTGTATAGCGAAACCGGTTGGCTAAACCATAAAAATAAAAAATAATAAAATATGTTGTGGATAGTACAAGTGTTTCTAAATAAATTGTATCAAGAATGGAATTCCACCAAGCACCGACGATGAGAAGTATAGAAACTACAATTGTGGCTCATGGAGACTATAGACGTTACAGGTGCGTTGCTTTTAGGCCTACTGTGCAAGTGTACCGACTACTCTACCCTCTGGACCGGAGTCATTATGGCGACAGTATGGCGGTGGACCCCTACCCAGGCAAGAAACTAACTGATATTATGGAAGAGTGCTGTGTTCCTACACAGCAATCTTATTGGTACTGACCTATTTATCCAGTACTCGCTTTTAACGAGCTGCCTGCAGAGAGGCAATTGGTCCTATTTTACTCAGCGGTATACACTGTTGTCTATCTGGTATGTACTGTCATAGATTCCAACCAATCTATGGTTTGAATTTTTGGGTCTGTCGCGTGACTTCATTAAGCATCATTAAAAGCCTTAGAACGTTAATGGATGGTATTAAAAAACACGTATAAGGAAAATACAAAGAACTGTGTCGAGGTAAATGTGTTCTTGAAAATGAATTGAAATTATCTAACGGCGTCATTTTGTTATAACGAGAGAGGGTAGACATTAGTAGTAAATAAATTCAAATTATATAATGATTTTATATTGAAATCATTATAGCGCGAATAATGATAATAAATTGAAAATATCTAAGGGCGTCATTTCGTTATAGCGAGAGAGGGTAGCCATTAGTAATAGTGAATAAATTCAAATAATGATATATAATTACTTTATTTTGAAATCATTAGAGCGTGAATAATGATAATAAATTGAAATTATCTAACGGCGTCATTTTGTTATAGCAAGAGAGGGTAGACATTAGTACTTGTAAATAAATTCAAATAATGATTATATATTGAAATCATTGTAGCGCGAATAATGATAATACATTTATAATATTTAAGGGTGTCATTTTGTTATAGCCAGAGAGGGTAGGTAAATGAGTATAATAGAACAATTTGCCTATCTGGCAGCTCATAAGAGGCGAGCATAGATGAAATACCACCACAAATACCAACAAGGCCACAGCGGTAGTCTGCTGTGCAGTAATTTGACCTGCTAACCTATTCCTGCCGCCATAATGATTGTCATATTCCGGTTTGGAGGAAATGGTAGCTGCTGAACTTGCACAATAGACCTAAAATGCCGTCCTCAGGATAGTTAACATCTGTAACATCTTCGGTGTCTATATAGTGTCTAGTATCATTAGGATAAAAATATGTAACCATTGTTTTGGGATTTGTATTCTCTATTCATACAATACGTAGCTGGTTAAGAGAGAATGGTAGCCGGTAGACTAGGCACAATAGGCCTAAAATCTCGTCCTCAGGATAGCGACACATCTGTAACATCTATGGTGTTTTTAACATCTATGTTGGACTTGCCTGCATGAGGTACCGGGCTCGAACCCCGGGTCAGGCAACAAAAAAAATTAGAAAATGTAAAAAAAAGTATCTTAGGCGGTAGGTAGGCAGAGGTACAACCAAGGCACCCACGACTAGCCGAAGACATAAAGTCCCACAATGTATATTTTCAATTTTCTAATAAAAATAATGTTGGCCGGGATTGGATATGTGCCTGGTTGGCTATGGCTTACCACCTATTACATTGTGCCTCTGCCTACCTCTTCGGCGATATGGGCGTGAAGATACTGTAGTTATTATCAGGAGAAGGTTCATATGAAAGAAAACAATTTAATGTTCTTAGTTAGGAGAGGACAACGCAACGTTTGTAGGCTCAGCTTGTTTACTTAAAAAAGGTTTCGTCAGCGTATAATAGTTACGATCTTTTTACAAACTTTCGATTCCGCGTGTAGGCATTTAGGGGTTGATTTTTTGGAAAAAAAGGACTCGTATATAAGCTGGTCTATAACATACATATCAAAAGTGTTAGCCGAGAAACAGGAACAGACATGCAGGCTTTCGCATTTACAATATTAATATATTACGATAGACCAGTGGTTCCCAAAGTTGTTTGGGTGACGACCCATCTAAAAAAAATTCCTAAAATCGAGACCCACCTCTAGGACATTTATCTGTTATCAATGTGAATAAAGGACTACGGTTGAACATATTATTTTATAATCTTAATAATTTATTTATTTAATTAAGTCTTAATTAAATAACTACATCAAAATTAGAAGAATCAAAATGTTGGTTGTGTGGTGTGTTATCGGTAGGGTGTTGTATTATTCTTCAGGCTGGGCCCTATCAATATCCTTTTGCGACCCACCAGAGGGTCGCGACCCATAGTTTGGGAAACCCTGGGATAGACTGTTGCATCGATCAATATACATCATTAAGTTGTAAAACTTTGTTTAGACTAAGTTTCCTCCTTTCAAAATGGTTTCCTAGGAAAATGACGTCACACCTAAGTGATGTCGCTAATCGCTGATCGACGTCTAGTGTTTCTGAACGTTGCAGCACGGTTGTTTAGTTTTTTCATTTCTTTTTCAGAATGGGCATACTTGCCATCATTCCATTAGTTTGCAGCCGTTTTCGTGAGTTCAGTCTTTAAAGATTCAAAATATTAATCATTAAAGACTGAATTCACGAAATCGGCTGAAAACTAAAGGAATAATGGCAAATACCTACGCCATTCGTCGTTGTCAATAATCATATTCTGAATAATCTTTACTTAAGAATTTACTATTTCTATACCTATTTACTTTGGCTAGTTCATGAATAATTTACTTGCACTTAAACTAAATGATATTTTACAAAAGTATACCCAAATTGACTAATTTTAATCAATATTTATGAAAACTTAATAATTATAAAGAAATCTGAGTTCATTCTTTTGATTCTGCCAAAACTGCAACAGCTTGGTTTATATTCGGCCAACCATTGGCCATAACTAATTAGGCTAAATTTAACCCAGTGTGCA
>NJDC01000156.1:183231-206017 GCA_002245475.1 Calephelis virginiensis
ACCTTCTCCTTTCTAAATTTAATCTTTTACCTATACCACAGCTTTTCTAAGATTATTGCTCTTACATATTTTACAGAACTGCTCCATTTGTATTCGTAATATTCTTGTAGGATTTGACTCATTGGTTTTTTATACCGTCGAAAGCGGATACATAACGTAAGATCCGGTACAGTAAGAGATTAAATATATTGTGATAGTAGCCAGGGACAATATTGAATTATATCCTCCATGGCAAGGTCAATTTCCTCGTAAATTAGCTACTGGGATTAGATTGCTCTGTTAACGTAATACGCTGTACGCTCCCAAGACATTGTTACGTATTTTTTCTCGTATAAAACTAATATTGTATACCAGCGCCATGTTGGATTTGCATGTAATGTACCAAACACAAAGAAAGTAAAAGATTATACGTAAAGTAATTTAGTTTACAACTGATTTCAATGTATAAAATGTACCAAATACAAAGAAAGTAAAAGATTACATGAAGTAAAAGGGTACATACAAAAAATCTATACTAATGTCATAAATACGAATGTTTGTGTGTTCTTTTTCACGTCGCAATAGAGGGTCCTTGTTATTTTTTACGTTTGTAATAGTTAGGAATATGGGGAGTGAGATAGGCTAAATTTTTATAGCGATATCTAAACGGGTTCCAGGGGGAAAGCTAAATAACTTTGAGTTAAAGACAAAGGCAGCCTTATTACCAATTTTTAAGTTTATTTCAGGCAACCCTATGGGTTTTGATACAAAAATCATTGTGAGAGAACTTATTCTATTTTCGGGTTGTATGAAATACAAAGGCGACCTTAGTAGGCAAGCAAAATCAGTAATCTAATCCAATAGATCGAATGGCTTAGACAATGGAACGATAATCAGAAATAGAACGATGGTGCTCGTAAAAATAAATAATAATCAGTTACACTAATGATGTTAAATCTGTAATAAGGATGTAGAGGGAAATAGGTCGCAAATTCAAAACGTCTGCTTTTCCTGTTCTCCTTCTATTTGCATCCTCTATCCTACCATTTTGTGGATACACGAGTTACAATACATCTGGTTTGTGGTAGACTTAAAAGAATTTTCAGTTATCTACCAGGTATAGGTAGTCCAGTATGTAGATGAGAAACTCGTCTATACTGCATAATTTATAGCAGCATGGATTTTTATAAAAATAATATTTAGGTTCTGCAGTAACTTAACTATAAAATTGACCCCTTTACATTTGGTTACTGACGCCACAACTTTTTGTGGGTGTTTTTTTTTTGGTAAGGTTACACCCCGAGAAGAGGTGTCATCCAACCCTGGGTAAAATCAACCAACACAACACAAGCCACATCCAACTTTGAAGTAGCTCTGCAAGACAAAGACCAATTTTTTTATAAAAATTCGTGCTGCTTGGCTCGATCATGAGAGAATTTGGACATTTATTGCACTAAACATGCCCAAACGCAAAATTGCAAAGGCGACTAACTTTTAGTTCAGTTTAGTAATTTTATAAAATTAGAACCTTTCGAAACAATGTTATACAAGTAACGTGTATAACTTTTGTAAAAAAGTAATCACACGGTTATAATATTGCTTGCAATGTTTATTTTTCGGCGAAATAGTTGTTGTTGTGTATATTTAAATGTATTATGTTCTATTGCGTAATATATAAATAATGTGTACCTATAATACGTAGGACGTAAGCGACCTCGCCATACCAAAAGCAGTGCCACTGTCACTGGGTAAGTGTGTCAGTGTGTCAGTAGGGCGCGCGTCATCCGCGGCCATGCCCCTCCCCCCGCGGTCCCCTTCCTCGCCAAGGTCCCTAGATTGCAATCGGGTGTACTCAACATATTAATATTTTCTCCAGTGGGTAAACTCTTCTTAGATTGTGATTAGAATCTGTCACTTACCTCCATACATAATAAAGGTTCTACACGAATTAATATTAACATTTACTCCAATTGACTCTTTGATTATGATTAGAAGCTGTCACTTAGCTCCATACATAATAAAGGTTCTACACGAATTAATATTAACATTTACTCCAATTGACTCTTTGATTATGATTAGAAGCTGTCACTTAGCTCCATACATAATAAAGGCTCCACACGGATTGATATTTACATTTTCTCCTATGAGTAAATTCTTAGAAGCTGTCACTTAATTCCATACATAGGGTTCCACGCGAATTAAAACATTGATTGTAAACATTGGTTTGCATCCGTCTGGAACAAACATTAATCTAAACTTTGATTTGATTCAAAGTTTCCACCGAGATCACCTTTGTGGATGGCGTGATTGGGGCGTAATTACAACCGTCTGGATGATGCTTAAGTGCCATTTATTTGCTTTTACGTTTCGTATGTCATTTAAACTACGTCTTTATATATTTTTAGCGTTGTCATATCTAAAGTACTTGCTTTTGCATAATTTCCATGTTTCAGGCTTTTATTGCAATGCCAGGTGCTTAACTATTTATTTTTAAAATACAGCTAAAAAGTGTTCAGGTACCTACGTGTTTTGAGAAACGGAGTTGCTCAAACAGGCTAAAATCCGTTACTATTGTTTTCAAGAAGTTGTTATGTTCATGAAGAATAAATACAAATTTTATTACAATTTTTTCTACAGTTTTTACTACCTGATCCGATAGCCCGATAGCCGTTGTCCTGTCTTAACTATAAATATTAAATTAAAATATGCTTTCATTATTCTAAATATAACCTGCCTGACTGTAATAATTATTAATACAATTAACTAATTTAAACCGTCTTTTTTCAATAACTACACACACAAAAATGAAGTGATTTCCTCTATTTCTCTGGGATTTCATAATCAGATCCAGACGTGTTGACGATGGGGCCACCTTGGTAGATAAGGAAAGAGGTTTTGAAATCAGTTTAGATTTGACAGAGAAATCGATTGACATTCTTAAAAAACATAGGAGTCAAACATATTTTGGCTTTTATGAAAAACTCCTCGTTTTTTGTCATCATCATCAGCCGGAGGACGTCCACTGCTGGACATAGGCCTCCCCTAAAGAGCGCTTCAAGTCATGGTCACCAGCCGCTTGTAAACAGCGACTCCCCGCGACTTTGACCAGTAGGGTTACTCTTGAAGCTCGATTCGTGCAATATTGGGATTTGAAATCGAGTCTGCAACTTTAGGTATTCTTGAACACAATACCGGTGAATTAATAACATTTGGTTACTAATAAACAACAAATTATTTTATCGGATTTGTTGAATTTATTTGTGATTAAATGTTAATAGTCCTCTAGTACTGTGTTCAAAAGTACCTAAAATGGAATAAACGATTCCAATTTCCAATTCGCATGATGTCGAGATTCAAGAGTAACCCTACAGATCATCAGTCAACCGGGTGGGAGGTCTTCCAACATTAGTTTTTCGTAGTTGGTTAAAAATAATTAGCGAAATTGTTTATCTATTCACACGTAATGCGATGACCAAGGGAAAGATAAATTCATCTTTAATTACAAGGAGACTAGCTAAAGAGACATACTTCCTTTCCTTACTATAAAATATTGATTTTATTCGCCTCTGTGGACTAGCGGTTCAGTTGTTGGACTTGACTGCATGAGGTCCCGGGTTCGAATCCCGGGTCGGGCAACAAAAAGTAAATTGGGTTTTTGCAATTTTCTAATAAAAATAAAATGTTGCTCGGGATTGGAAATGTGCCCGGTTGGCGATAGGCTTGCCACCTATCACATTGTGGGACTTAGTGTCTTCGGCTAGTCGTGGATGCCCTGATTGTGCCTCTGCCTATGGGCGTGAATATGCTGCTGCTTTTTCGTATGAACATTCTCCTGACTATATTCATTATTTGTGTAACAAAAATTGCGAGATCTCTTCATCCGTTAACACGTAATAGGATGACCTACGGAAACAGAGCTTTATTTTTATGTATACTAAGACTAGCTTAGCCAAAATACGTCCTGTCCAAAATAAGAATGTTGTTTTTTTTCACTTGAACACTCTCCTGACAATAAATAACACAAAAAAGACGATTTCACGCTTCATACGCCCACGCGTGAAGAGCTATAACGTAGGGAAATAGAAATTTATTGTATACTAGCTTCCGTCCGCGACTCCGTCCGCGCGGATGTCGGTCTTCGCGGGATAAAACTGAAAAATTAAGATTTATTTTTTACAAATAGATAGACAAAAATTTTTTAGTCACATGTTTGGGTTTGGTATCGATCCAGTAACTTTTATTTTATCTATTTTTTCAATATTTTTAATGTACACAATTGACCCTTCCACAGATTTATTATATGTATAGATTTATAGATCTTTTATGAAAAAAATAATCCGTATTTCCGTTGGCCATAACATCATGCGTGGGCGTATGGAGCAAATATTTTTTGTTACCTTTATAGTTATTATTAGAAAAAGATTGAATAAAATACTTATTCAAAGCCTGTCCTTAGGAATGGACAATGCTTGTCGGCAGTTCGTAATATAGTATCTTCACGCCCATATCCACGAAGAAGTAGGCAGAGGCGCAACTACGGTACCCACGACTAGCTAGCTAGCGAACACACTATGTCCCACAATGTGATAGGTGACAAGCCTATCGCAAACTGGGCACATATCCAATCCCGGGCTACGTTATTTTTATTAGAAAATTGAAAATACGTATTTTGTATTCTTTTTTGTTGCCCGACCCGGGATTCGAACCCGAGACCCCAAGAAGTCAATTCTGATGCCGGACCGGTAGATCACAAACGATAGTGTTCGTAAAGATTATGATGTAGGATTCCAAAAAAGCAATTTTTTCGGCATAAGACATCAGACAAGCATACGGCTCTCTTGATTTTAAGACACCATTAATGTTAAAAGACATTACTTTGTTTGAATTAATGAGCGTAGTGACTATTTAATATTTTAGCTATGTAGAAATAAGTATGATGTATCTTTGGTTGCAAGAAAAATGTAGTGGCATAAAGTGGCGGGGGCGAAGGCTTGAGGGCGTGGGCCGGATTTTTTTGTTAATTCAAGTGGGCCGAAAAACAGATTTTAAATCATTTCAATCGCCCATGTACCTTTAAATACTGTAATTGATTGCTAATACATATTTATTAGTTATGCGTTATTTCTATTGACACACCAGTAATATTTATGGTGTCTCTAAGCGCCTCTTGGTTAAGTTGTCTGGTGGCCGTCTTCATTAGAACACTGGTTCGATCCTCGGGTCGAGCAACCAAAAAAAGTGTTTTCTCAATTTTGTAATAATAATGTCTGTTATTGATAATAATGTAGATTGTAGTAGATTGTAGATTGTAATAATAATGGATGTGTCTGGTTAGTCGGTAGACTTGCCATTTATCACATTGGGGGAGTTAGTGTTTTCGGTTGGTCGTGGGTGCTCCGATTGTACCTTTGATAAACTTTCGGGAATACGGGCGTGAAGATGCTGTTTCAACGACGGTTGTACCTAACCTTCAGAATAAGTGCCTGCTAGTTCGCCATTTTATAGAATGTTGTAGTCTAAGATAAGGTGTGAAAATCCATTTTCTGCATTTTATTACTTTCCTTGTGAAATGTGCCAGTGGAACAGAGGAATGCTGATGTTACTGTGGTGAATGCTCTGGCGAATCCTCTGGCACATACGTCTTTTTTGTGATATCTGTCTTATCTAACAAGCACATAAATCTGATGACTAGAGACGACTGTGGCCTAGACACCATAGATGTTCTTTAGGTTGCTGTCCTGAGATCTGTCTGCTAGGTTTATTGTGCGAGTCTACCAGATACGTTACCCTCAACATGACATACACTAATTTGGTAATAGGAATAGGTAGATCCCTATCCAGACAAGTTGACCTATAGCATGCGATCACCAGGTCTATTGGTGACCTAATTTACAAGTCCGTCCTTAACCTCCAAAGTCATCAAAGCGGCAAGAATAGTTAGGACTTGGATTTCTACCTGGTCAAGTTCCAGAACATCTCTACCATAAAATAGGTTTTAAAAAAATGGCGTCGACGAAACGAACGAAATCAATTGTATAGCGCGGGTACTTTTTTCGGTTTTCCTTTTTAGTAGAATCTGGTATCGTCACACCCATATCACCGAAGGTGTAGTCATAGTCACAACCAGGGCACCCACACCTAGTCGAAGACACTAAGTCTCACAATGTGATAGATAGCAAGTCTATAGGCAGGCAGATATCCAATCCCGGGCAACGTTATTTTTATCAGAAAATTGAAAATAGAGATTTTCTAATTCTTTTTGACCCACCTGGGGTTCGAACCCGGGACCTCAAGAAGTGAAGTCCGACACCGGACCGCTAGACCACAGAGGTGAAAGTAGATTCTAGGGTAAATATTTGTTAAATACTTGCCCACGTCGTAAACCCACGTTGAAATAACGAACGAACTTCGTGGCTAGTGATGGGAATGACAGGTTTTTTCGCAGTAAAATATAAGCAAATACCTTTTGTATTTTGAATGTCGAGCAGGGCTCTCAGCGAAATCTACACAAAATTTGGTTAGCCTTGGTGTTTGCTTTAAAAGTGAACAAACGAATCTTTATATTATTTAATAACCCTCGCTTTGAGTTATGTGGCTATATACAATACGCAATCATTCTTTTTCATTTACAGATTTAACTTTACTAGTGGTCGCCCATTGGTCGAAATTCGACCATAAGTTTATATGAACGCCAACTTCATTTCTTAAGACCAACTACTTTGTTTCCTGAATAGTTAATGCGCCATCTGTGATCTTTTATCGTCAACATCGATATATTTATTTGTTTTTGTCAAATGCATGATAGTGTGGGTATTTTTTTATTTTTTGATTTAATGTACTTTATAAGCATTATTATTGAAAAATATTAGCGTTCTGCACTTCTCCCACACATAAACTATAAGTGTACCAAGTTTCATGTTTCTCCGTCAGCGCAATTTTCGTAAAAAGGGGTCCAAAGTTTTGGCATCACGTATTAATATATAGATTACTGTTAGCCGTGGCACGCGACTTCGTACATTAGTTGAAGTGACTGTGTTTAGAGATGTGGACAAAAAAAACTCCCTAAGTATAAGGTATCATAAATGTTGACCCGAAATATAAGCTAATACTACCCAAAATTTGGTAAAAATCTGTTCAGTAGTTATTTCTTGAAAAGAAAAACTGACAAAACATGTAATTTACCGCCTTTTGGGTTATGTGTCCGGTACGCAGCAATAATGGTGTTTTAAAAAGCTGTAGAAATGTCATGTATAAACTAATCTCATAGAAATAAACGTGTTTTATCTCTTTCTATTACTATCTTTGGAGCAAGATAGCGATAATTTAAAATTAGTGGGTGCGCAACAAATTTGCCACCGGTGACTTTGTACTGTTTCAAAGTGTTAGCAATCACATCTGCATAATATTGCAGAATTCTTCATTTTCGCAAAGCAAAAATAATGAAAGAACTATTTAGTATTTCACTCGAATGGTTTATCCTTGAAGTGGATAATTTTGGTTTTGTAACGGTTTTAATATTTATTGTAGAACTCCTGGTCAAATTACTACACCTTTTATGGAATTAGATCTGGTATTGTTTTCATCGTAATCAACTGTTTTACTAGTGTGAAATGTGTATTACGTTTTGAATGGGTTATGGAATATACGGCTATTTAACGTACATACGTACATACATACATACCTTCACGCCAAGTCCCTTACGCGGTAGGCAGAGAGTATCGTGTGCTAGAGTATGCTATTCAACGTGTGAAAAATACCATAAATATGTAGACTAGCTTAGCGGCTAATTTCGTTTACTTGGGATAGAGTCGGTACGCTCTGCCTAACTGCAGGGGGACTTGGCGTTAATATGTACGTTGTAATATTTCTCTAGGTACATTCCGGATTTCAAGTTTATTTTTTCAAAATTGGTGTTTATGAAAGTTCCGTTCTTTGCCAATGATTTTCCAGACTCATAGGCATTCCAACATATTCTAACAACTTGTGGTGTGCAAATGTTTTAAAATGTATTAGTCAAATTAGTTATTTTAATGATTTACTTACTATTTACACACTGTTTTTTGTATTCATTATATGATTAGAATGTAAATTAATATTATTGAACCTATCCTTTCCGCCGTAATGACAGCTCATGTATGTCCGGAGAGTAGAGTAGCCTCGCACTATAGCATTAATGGTGTATGTAGGCCACGGGTTTCTCTTATCAGTAGAGCAGTGTGCTTGTTCCCTGTCTTAAGCCATAAAATAGATTGAAAAAGGGAAGGTTAGAAAAGTATAAACTTGATTGATTTGAAAACCTATATTTCTTCTGTAATTAAAAAGTTTCTGGATTTATTTTGAAAATGGATAGTAATCTCCATAAGGTATCGGCGCATGCGAGAATTGAGAATAACTTCTAAATTCATGAACTTAATCTTAATAGCCATCTCATTAAATGGAGCACGCATTAAACATCAGATTTAATTTGTAATTGAACGTACTTATTGGCGCACGTATCATGATAATTTCAAAATTATTATAAGTTACGTCTATTTATTTGTCAGTGGTTTCCAATTTGTCAATTTCAAGCAGCACTTCACCCTAGTACCATATAAATTTACTTTCAACATTCGAAATTTAAGTTATTCCATACTAGCTGCTGTTGTACCAGCCTGTTCTACGACATTTCCTTAATTTTAAAATTTTGTGCGGGATTGAGACGGATCGTGTGCTGTCCACATGGCTTACTGCCGCGTAAAATGGACCCAGACAATATGCGGTGACGACCTTTAGCACTGAGGGACTAATTATGAAGAGATACCAATCTGAAAAACTAAAAAAATAAAACCGGTCCAGCAGTTCTAGTATAAGTTTTGTAACAATACAGACTTTTAGAGATAAAGATTAATCTAGCAAATTGGAGGTAATCTATGAGTAAATCCGTCCAGGATGATTCATGTCTTATACCTTTTCACGTCCTTAGCCTTTGAACATTTAAGTGTGTCACTGATGAATTTCAAATTTAAGTTGATTGATTTTATATTAACTACGCTTATTTACGCGGTTTCACGTATCCAGGGGTATACGTGTCTGTAATTGGGAAATACTGGAATAGATAATTAGATGTTTTTTTTTAAATTTAAAGCTGACTTACTACCTACTTCTTACTGGAAAGGTGTAGATTTTATTTCAGTAGGTTAATTTCTTTTTGACATTGGAAGGCAAACAAGCAGACGGATTTCCTGATAGTAAGAAATTCAAGACACCAAAGGTGGTAATGTGGCGTTGCCAACCTGAAGCCAGGATGTTAGGCCTCGAGCAAAAGTAAGTTTACCGGCTACCTTACCCTCCGAACCGGAATACGTCAACGGCAAGCACTGACGTTATGGCGGCAGGAATAGGTATGGCGGTGGTGCCAATCCGAGCAAGTTGCTGCGAATAGTATTTTTGTGAATAAATCAATTGTGCTTAAATTTAAGCTTAAATGCTTAAATTAATAAATTGGGATGAAAGTCCATGGACCTAGCACATACGTCAAGAGTTTATGTACGGTATTTGTGTAAATTTGTTACGGGTGAAATTTTGTTATGATTTTTCTAAACGGAATTTCGTAACAAAACTCCGAATGTATGTGGCGGGCGTAGTATCAAATAAAACTCTAAACCCGAACACAACATGTTTCTAAATAGCATTGCAAAAATCTGTGACATCGCTTTACGCATCGTGGAAATTTCCAAAGCGGTGCGGTGCGTACTTCTGTCACTGATGAAATGTTCACGTTGCGTTAACGAACCGAATTTCGTAGCGCCCTTATTCGTGATGCGATTTGAAACGCAGTGATGTGTAGATGCCCTTAGCACGCTACAAACATACTATAACACAATTAACATGACCCAGCATGTCGTAATTTGATTAGCGTCATGTCGTAGGTAAACATTAGAATCTGACGTAGGCCCTGGGTAGTTCTACGATATTATGAGATAAGGCGCTTTGTTTACACATACTACCGGTCATTGGATCAGCTCTGATCGTGACTACTGGACTACTACACCAAGGTTATTAGGCTTCGTAAAGTTTTGAATTCTCTTCTTCTTTCGTGTCGTCTCTCTTCGCTACGACGATTTGCAGCCTATTTTGCATCAGAGATGTGGGGCGGCTACATCCTTGTAATCTCAACTCCACGAAGTCCAGCCACTTCTTAAACGTCGGTGAAGGTTTTGGGGAATGTCTCCGTTAATCCGAGTCACTTGACACTAGGGTTGCCAACCATACTTTATTATAACGTATCCTACTTTTTACTACTACTACTATTTTTGGTAATAGTACTTTATACTTTCGCATACAAATAAAGTATGAAAAAGTACTTTATTTTCAACCTTTACCATGATGCGTAAAACAAAATACACATTATGGGTACTTAACGATTTATAATTACAAAAAAAATGTTAGATGTCAGCTGTGGATGTGACAGTGGCAGGACAAGTGACATTCTGATGAAATGGTACAAAAATGGTCCGTTAGTTTTGTTTATATTAATTGAAGAATATATAAAGTAAGTAAATAAGACTCAAATAGATCTAAAAATCACTAATGATTATAAATAATTAACAGTGAAAAGTACAGTTGAAGTAGGCAATTTATACTTAAAAATGCATCTGATAGCTTACCAAATATAATAGAAATTGTGCTAAAGGCACACGAAATCACGCTTTTGAAGCAATAGAAAGATAATATTTGAAAAATACTTTTTTCTCTTTCTAATACTTTATTTTTTGCTTATCTAAACCAGTTCATACTTTTTTTGTCAAAAAAAGTTGGCAACCCTACTTTACACAGTAGTTTTTCAAATAATACCCTTGTATACTCGATGATCGCGTAGGCAGAGCCTACATGGAAAACAAGAGTCTATTTCAAATAGGCTCTGCATAGAGGATTGTCTGTAATACCTATGTTAAAAAGATCTAAAGGGAGCGTAACTGTTTATTGTGTGATGTCTATGAAGGGCTTTTTGCACGTTTCTGAAGGTATAAACTGTCAAATAAAGGGTGATTTAACCCTATTAGGGCCACTTGCACGTATCTGGGTTAAATTTAATTATGGATCAAGCTGTCAAATTCATATTTGTGTTAGAAGCTAACTCAGAGTTAAATGATTAACCCAGGAACGTGCAAGTGTCCCTAACAGAGTTATTAATGACTCGAGTATTTTTTATGGACTCGTCCATGTTTAAGTAAGCGAACACCGAAGAATTTATTATTTCATGAGATAAGGCACGAAATCTTACGCACTCCATACCAAACTAAGGCAGTGGTTACAAACATAAAATATTTTTTGAGTTCCGACAACGTTGTATTAGATTTAAATAGGCACATTTAGAGGAAACATTTACAGCCTTACAAATAAAAATAAGCTAATATATTTTCTTAATACAATGAATATACTACGAATAGTTATACTTAGAATAAATCATGAATAGCTAAGAAATATTTACTAACAAATGAACTCTGCGTAACTTCGTTACAACTATACCATAATAAAAGCATAGGTGCACCGAACGGCAACGTCGCAAATCACAATTTTTGACAGTTGGTGTCAATTTGACATTGCAGTAACATTTCAAAACGCCTCTGTGGTCTAGCGGTCCGGCGTCGGATTTGTCTTCTTGAAGTCCCGGTTTATAAACCCTGGTCGGGCAACAAAAACAAAATTTGGTTTTTCCAATTTTCTAATAAAAAGTGTTGCTCGAGATTGGATATGTGCCTGGTTGGCGAAAGGCTTGTCACCTATCACATTGTGGGACTTAGTGTCTTTGGCTAGTCGTGGGTGCCCTGGTTGTGCCTCCGCCTATCTCTTATATATGGGCGTGATATGCAATATGACGAAATTGTAAACCCATCCCCAACGAATTTACTGTTCAATAGATGGAAGAACGGAATCACATGCCCAGAATGTTTTCTCCATGTGGCAGCCATTACGTAACAAGATATTGCTCCACCTATTTGCCTACAACGCATTGAAAAAAGAAAACGGCCCATAAATCTCCAGCCCATTAATATTAAAACCTAAGTCACTGACATACGATTGACACAGTATTTAAATCGACGCTATTTATCTCCCCTCACACCCATACATTATCCTCTGGATGTTGCAATATTGTTATGTTGGAAAACTAACAGTATGCTATGAAATACATGAATAGATAGTAGGGTGAAATAGAAGTAAATGTTTTATTGTCCTACTTCCAATTCTGTTGAACACTTGACCTGTCAAAATTGACATTTTAGATTAAATTATTTTATATAAAAAGCTTTATTTAAGATTTGTAGTGTGAAAAATAAAGTGTAATTGATTAGAATCTTTAAAAAAATAATAAAAAATATAGTGTAAAGTGTTAAAAGTGATTATTTTGCATATCTTCAAGTTACCGTAGTTGCCGTTAGTCATTTTGTTTAAAAAGTGGACAGATTTGAAATTAAAACTCGGAAGGTCTTTTTAACTTTTGTGCAAATTAAACTAATTAAATACAATATCAATAATGAATTCGACGTTTGAAAATATCGACTTGGGTAAAATTGATTTTAATAATGTCACTCTACGAAGAAAGAATCGTACTTTTTCTAATGAATCCGTAAAATCATTCGAAACGTCGAATTCAGAATACTTAGCAAGAAGCTTACCGGTTTGTCTTTAAGCGATACCCAGACAAGAGAACTACAAGATGAGATTAGTTTATTGAGAAATCAATTTGAAAGTGCACATCGTGAAATTGAAAATATGACGTGGCTTATCTCCTAAATTGCGGTTACACCCGTTTGCCAGAATTTCATTTGCTATAATTTCATCTGCTATAATGGTCAACAGGCATAATATTGTTTCTCATAATTTCATATGTCAAACTCATTGTTTACGATATTAGTCACGTGCTAGAAACTATGTCTCCCATAAAGTCAATTTCAATAATATCATTTGCTAGCATGATTGTAAGCCTTATTATCACAACTCATAACATCATTTACCATAAAAATAACGTCTAGAAAAAGAACATAAATTCGTTTTATACTAAATGCTAATATTAATACTAAATGATGTATGGTTTCGGTATGGTTTGTTTTGGTTAGGTTAGGTTAGGTTAGAACATGAAAGACAACCCACGAGCCGAGCGAGCGAAGCAAGCGTGCCGCGGCAGCGGCCGGCGAAGTGCCAGAAAGCTAATCGCTTTTTAGAACAAATGCGTTAGGTTAAATTTGAACGGAATCGACTTTGATCGTATAAAGAGGTACTATATAAATTAGTATTAGAAATAAAGATAACTCTTATATGTAAGCCATAACATCGTTTACCATAAAAATAACTTCTAGAAAAAGAACATAAATTCGTTTTATACTAAATGATCAATTATTGTTACTGGTTTAGGTATGGTTTGTTTCGGTTAGGTTAGGTTAGAACATGAAAGACAACGCACGAGCCGAGCGAGCGAAGCGAGCGTGCCGCGGTAGCGGCTGGCGAAGTGCCAGAAAGCTAATCGCTTCTTAGAACAAAGGCGTTAGGTTAAATTTGAACGGAAGCGACTTTGATCGTATCAAGAGGTACTAGATAAATATTAAATAGGTATTAGAAATAAAGACAACTATAATATGTAATCGTACTGTGATATATTTATTACAATTTACATTTTACGTAATGCAAATACAATTTTTTGTAAGGTATTTAAATATTCTGTTGAATAATATTATTGCCATTAATAAAATTGATAACAATACCTATGGCACTTGTATCATTATGGAAACTAATTTTAGGGCGAATAAGACTATGTCATAAGTATATTATGGTTAACAAAACATTCGGGAAAATAAAAATTCGGGCAAATGAAATTCTGGCATTTGAATATATGGCATATAATCTTCGGGAAAACAATAGACAACCTCTAAATTGTTAGTAGCTGAAAAGTCATACTCTGTTATTGCAACAGTAAAACTTAATGCAATTTCATCGCAAATTGTGCATAGTTTTAGAGACTTTTCTAGTTTATGTAATAGAGATTATACCATTATGGATACCGATTGGCACTAATGATTGTGATCCTTACTCAGTTTTTACAAATGTAAGTAATATCTTAGATAAGCTGAAAATGTGTAAGCAAGTGTATTTATTAAAAAATATAGCTAACAGATATTTAAATGTAGGGCTACTTAATTATAAATTGAAATTAATTGCAAATCAATATGCTAACCATACCTTCATTGATTTAGATAGTAGCAGAGCACAATATAAACATTTTACTCATAAAACTTACATTGAGAGTTTATGTAATAAAATTAAAACTGAATTAGAATATCAGGATTATGTTAATAAATTTTTGTCGTTTTCAAAAATTATAACTACAAACTTAAATCATAAACAAAGCTTACATAATCCTTAAGATAATCCAAAAATGAAATTTTCTGAATACAAGCAAAACCTGGCAAAATTAGTGTCTGATAGAATGAATACAACTAAATTAATTTCTAACACTTTTAAAAGAATGAGCTGAAAATAGATTTTAATACTAAACTTAAAAAAGGTACTATACCAAATTATTTTCAATCAAAACCAATTAATAACTTGGAAAATATAAATAATAAT
Source organism: Calephelis virginiensis (assembly GCA_002245475.1). Lineage (NCBI taxonomy): Eukaryota > Metazoa > Arthropoda > Insecta > Lepidoptera > Riodinidae > Calephelis > Calephelis virginiensis. The sequence goes on from NJDC01000156.1 coordinate 197,812, forward strand.
CAGTTTTTTCGGTAACAAATTGAAGTTGTTGCATCAAAATATCGCCGGAGCTCTGAATAAACGTGATTATCTTCAAGCCGCTGTTAGTGAGCTTAGAGGCTCTTTGGGTAAAATATATATCATCTGTCTTTCTGAAACTTTTTTAATACAAGGTAGTGAACAAAATTTTAAACTCGATGATAGTATACAGCCTCTTATTTCTCTCGCAGTGATCAGCGTCGTGGTGGCACTTGCACATTAGTTAGTAAAGATCTTCATTATAAAACTATTGATTTACAAATACACATACCATACTCTTTTGAATGCTGTGCAGTAGAAATATTAAACTATAATCTAATAGTATTATGTATATATCGCACACCTAGTTCAAATGCTCAAATATTTCTTGATAGTTTAGAATTGTTGTTAGAAAATATTATGAAAATTTCTAAAAAGAAAGTTATTTTATGCGGAGATTGGAATATAGACCTTTTACAAGTTTCCAATACATACAAACATTTATCAGCTATCTTAAAAAATAATAATTTATGTCATCACATTCTCAAACCGATTAGGAAACAAGCCTGTTTAGATGTAATTTCTAGTAATTTAGATAATGTTCAGTCTGATACTCATACTCTTGGTTTATCTGACCACGAAACTGCTCAAAGTATACAAGTAGATATTAAGCCAGTCTCAAATTATAAGTTCAAGCGCAATTTTATGGTTTGAGACAAAGCGCCTTTTTAGCCAAGACAATATTTAAAAGTTTCATGATTGCCTTGCATCTTTGAGCTCTAGTGAGATTCTTAGCATTCAAAATTGTGAAGAAGCTTTTTGAATGAAGTGAATTTCATGAGATCTTAATCTTATTTTTTGCATTATGTTTTCCAAAGATACAAATAAAAGTATCAAATAAGCCAATAAAAAATAAATGGCTATCTAAAGGTCTTGTAAAATATTGTAAAGTAAAACGTCAGTTATATTTAAAGTATCGATATTTACATTGTAACAAAATGGGAAATAAACATACTTATATATACATTATAAAAAAAATCTATCTAGTTGTATATTGGAATCTCCAAAACAAGCTTCATTGAAATATATTGAAAAGTCATCCAATAAATGCAAAGCCTCATGGGATGTAATTAAAAGTGTTTTTCAGAATAAAACATGTAAACAAGAAATTGAACAAATTAAAATTGATAACAAAATATTTACAGACACTTACTCAATTTGTGAACTTTTTAATGAGTTTTTTTATAAATCAGACCAAATGTAATACTACAGGTCAGCACAGCTCTACATGTGATATTAAATTCCGTGTATAATCCAATCACAATAAAACTATGTTTTTTACACCTGTAGATGAGTATGATGTAATTAAAGTCATACATTCTATGAAAAACACAAAGGATATGATAATATTAGCACAGTAATATTAAAGAATGTTGCAACTGTAATAGCTAAACCCCTTTGCCATATAATTCATTCATCATTTGTGGAAGAAAAATATCCTGAACGTTTAAAAAATCAATTGTAAAGCCTTTGTTTAAAAAAGAGGATACTTCTGACATGAACAATTATAGACCTATTATATATAGACATTAGTTCCAGTTATTTCTAAGATATTTGAAAAAATAATGTATGAAAAACTTTATAGTTACTTGCTTAATTTTAACATATTAAAAGACAATCAATATGGATTTAGGAGAGGTAGATCTACAATTTATGCATGTTTTGACCTAGTAAAAAAAGTAACTGAATATCTGAACAGTAAAGGAAATCCATTTTGTGTATTTTTAGATAAGAGTAAAAGCATTCGATTTTGTTTCACATAAAATTTTGCTAGCAAAATTAGAAAAATATGGCATTAGAGGTAAATCATTAGATTGGTTAAGCAGCTACTTAGAAAACAGTGTGTTAAAATAACAAAAAATTGTGGAAACCGTAGAAATGTCTATACTTCAAATTATCTTTTTAATAACTGTGGTGTACCACAAGGTAGTGTTCTAGGTCCATTACTTTTTTTAATATATATATAAATTATCTGCCTGATGTTATTAGGCATGATTCAATATTATTTGTTGATGATACTACCCTTCTCATCAAATGTAAAAGTGAACTTGACTTAAAAGAGGAAACATTCGAAACTTTATCCAAAGTCTCGAGATGGCTTGATGAAAATAATCTTAAAATAAACCTTTCTAAGACAAAATTAGTAGAGTTTCAAGCACATTATAGGGAAACTAGGAAGTTAGGTATTCTTCTAAATAATATTAATATTGAGAATGTAGGTTCTACTAACTTTCTAGGAATAAAAATTGATAAATTTTGTTATTGGAAATATCATATTGATTCTCTTTGTAATAAAATTGATAGATTTGTGTATGTTTTGAGAAGAATAAGAGAAGTGGCAGGCTTAAACGCGTCTCTTTTGGCCTATCATGGTTATGTTTCCTCATTTCTACAATATGGCATCCCTGTTTGGGGCAGTTCGGTAGATTTGATTACAATCTTTAGAGTTCAAAAAAAGTGTATACAAGCTATATGTAGTGTTAATCAATTGCATTCTTGCAATTCGCTTTTGAAATCCTTTAAAATTTTAACTTTAAATTTTTAAAATTTTAACAGTATATGAAAATGGCAACCCTATCTCTAAACCGGTTACACCCGCATGCTAGAATTTCATTTGCCATTTTATAATTTCATCTGCCTTAATGGGCAACAGATATAATATTGTTTCTCATAATTTTATATGTCATACTCATTGTTTAGTATGTTAGTCAAGTGCTAGAAACTTTTCCCATAAAGTCAATTTCAATAATATCATTTGCTAGCATGACTGTAAGCCGTATTAACACAAGTCATAACATCATCGACCATCAAAATAACTGCTAGAAAAAGAACATAAACTTGTTTTATACTATATGGTCAATTGGTTTAGGTATGGTTTGGTTAGGCTAGGCATAGGTTAGAACATAAAAGACACAACGCACGAGCAGAGCGAGCGTGCCGCGCCAGCGGCCGGCGAAATGCCAGAAAGCTAATCGTTTTTTAGTACAAAGACGTTAGGTTGAATTTGAACGGAAGCGACTTTGGTCGTATAAAGAGGTAGGAGGTAAATAGGTATTAGAAATAAAATCGACTATAATATTTAATCATACTGTCATATTATTAATTAGAAATATAATCGTACTGTGATATATTTATTACAATTTATATTTTACCTAATGCAAATACAATTTTTCGTAAGGCATATAGATATTCTGTTGAATAATATTATTGCAATTAACAAAATGGATAACGATACGTATAGCACTCGTATCATTATGGAAAATAATTTTAATCGAAGAAGAGTTATATATGTCTCGAGTATATTCAAACAGAATTTCATTATAATTATTTAATGAAATTCTGGCGTTATAATATATGGCATATATTCTTCGGGAAAACAACAGACAACCCCAATCCTCACGTGAGACTTTTCAAAATCTTTATATATATATATATTTGTGTGCGTGTGTATGTCACTGAACTCCTCGACAACTGGTAGTAATTTTTTATGTACTCTCATATTAAGAGTATCAGCATATATCTCATATTAATATATAAGGGTTTGTTGAGAGCAATACGAAGAAATATTCTTTTCCCTGAATTCAATAAGTCGTATCATAAAGCTCGTTTTAAAAAGCTTTTAGTTCCTTTGTAGTTTACGTTATATTGGCTACAGTATTCAGTGTGGAAAAACTTGCCGGTTATTATCCCTTCAACGAAATATGAATTTTCCAAGATAGCTTTTAAATATGGAAGTTTAAAAGCCGGTTAGCAACCTTGTTAACTGAACGAGCTCTTATACTCGAGCTTAATATGAAGTATATTATACTGTACTGAATTTATTTTGAATAATATTTTTTACCACGAATAAATTTATCTTGTTCTTTATGATATCTTTATCGCCACTGTGGTCAAACGTTCTGGCGTCGGACTTGACTTCTTGGGGTCCCGGGTTCGATCCCCAGGTCGGACGACGAAATACAAATAGGAAATGTGTATTTTATTTTTTCTAATAATAATAATTTGTGTCTAGTTGGCGATAGGCTTGCCACCTATCACATTGTGGGACTTAGTGTCTACGGCTAGTCGTGGCTGCCTTGATTGCGCCTTTGCCTCCCTCGTCGTGGATATGGGCGTGAAGATACTTTCTGATATCAGATATGGAATCATTTCTTCCGTGTTATTGTCAGTGCAATAACTTCAACATACAGAAAAAAGCATGGTGGCCAAAATTCCACCCTTCGGTACATGGTGCGTTGTTACCATGATTACCAAACTAATGAATAATATTCATGGTTTATATTGCGCTTTATGTCTACTTAGGAAATATGCTTAAAATGGTATTTAAATCTTTTCGGTGAACTCATAATAATAGTGATCAAACTTAATTTGAGGTAGGTTCGTATGATTATCCATTTTTATGAAGAGAGTCATATATAACGAATTGAAATAAGATATGACTTGTCCTTGGAATTATGGATTATCAAGTACTAGTCGACTAAATACGGATCTACAAAAAAGTCCGCCAGGACATATGTTTTCCTACACGTAACCTACGGTGACAATTGTATGCAGGCAACCGTTACTAAGAGATATTATTTCTTCATAATCCATCTTGATAATTATTGCATGTGTTTTTTTTCCACTACCATACGTTCGTTATTGTACGTTCATTACCCCCCAGCTTCCCTAGGTGACATCTATCCATTCTTCATGTGTGTTACTGGTTTAGCCCTTTAGATAAAAAATAATAAGTATCTTCACGCCCATATCCCCGAAGAGTTAGGCAGAGCCACAACCAGGGCACCCACGACTAGCCGAAAACACTAAGTCCCACAATGTGATAGGTGGCAAGCCTATCGCCAACCGGGCACATATCCAATCCGAGAGACGTTTTTTTAAATTAGAAAATTGGAAAAACCAAATTTTGTTTTTGTTGCCCGACCTCGAACCCGGGACCTCATGCAGTCAAGTCCAACACCTGGACCGCTAGACCACACAGGCGAAATTTACCATCATCATTTTAAAACCGGAACAGTTACTTGTTCTTATATCTCGAAGTTTCGGTCCCTTTGTTAAGACAGTGGCAACAAAAAGTTGGATTTCAAATTTAGTTATGGAAATTATCTTAAGCACTAACTAAACTCCTTGGTTTTCCTACTGTAATTTAAGCAGACAAGAGACTATAAAAGCACTTAGGTTGCGGTCCGGACAAATTCCTCTAAATAGGCCTGCTTTTTTGATGGGAAAGAAAATGTCACCAAATTGTGAACTATGTGATAAACAAGAAGACGTGCAACAAATTTGAGCGGAGTGCAAAGCAAAAGGGAACAATTTTTGCCTTTTTATATATAAAAAAAAGAGATTTTATATATAATAAAAAAATATATAAAAAAAAAGGAAAGTTTAATAGTGTTTTCGCTGACCCCTCATCGGGCGCAGCTAAAATACTGTACACATTCCTATCCAATAAATGATTATAAATTTTTCCCGTGTTGGTCCGGGCTCTTTTGCAGAATGGACCATCTGCCTTCCTTGCCAGGCAGCTCGTAAAAGGCGAGCTTAGACTTTCCATCACTAACACCGTGACATCCGATTAGGTGGTAGAGTTTCGCAGCGACTCGCCCGGATTGGTACCACCGCCTTACCTATTCCTGCCGCCATAACGTCATGACGTGTTCCGGTTCGGAGGGTAAAGTAGCCGGTAAACTTACTTTTGTTGGAGGCCTAACATCCCGACCTCAGGTTGGCATCTCACCATTACCAACTTTGGTGTCTCTAGGCGGCGTGAATTTCTTACCATCAGGAAATCTGTCTGCTTGTTTGCCTTCCTATAACATAAAAAAAAAGTTAAATATATGTACGGTTTAAGTTATTAGAATAAGAGTTTATAAGATTGTCATTTTCACCGTGTGAAAAAATCTCTAAATGAAGATTTAAAAAATTAATTTAAATTATTAGTCCTGGCATATATTTCACGTCTAGAATATTCCATCCGTTTTAATTGAAAAAAGATGGTTTATCCCTTAAATAAGTTTAGACAATAGGTTCCCCGTGTTGGTCCGGGCTGCTTTGTAGAATCGACCATTTGTCTTTTTGACAGGCAGCTCGTAAAAAGCGAGCATAGGCTTACCGTCACTAACACCGTGACATCCTACTAGGTGGTAGAATTTCGCAGCGACTCGCCCGGATTGGTACCACCGCCTTACCTATTCCTGCCGCCATAACGTCCAATACTTGCCGTTGACGTGTTCCTATACGGAGGGTAAGGTAGCCGGTCAACTTACTTTTGCTCGAGGCCTAACATCCCGGCCTCAGGTTGGCAACGCACCATTACCACCATTAGTGTCTCTAGGCTGAGTGAATTGCTTACCATCAGGAAATCCGTCTGATTGAAAAAAAAATACTCCAATATGAAACGTTTATTAACAATTGTTAGGTGTCGAAACACACCCTATAAATAGAAAATACATAATGTCAACACTTACTGCATAATAACTAAATTATGTTTCTAGGTTTTTTGAAACAACGCAAATTATTCTGTTCGCTCTAACGGTTGACCTGAAAAAATTGCATTTACATTTATTGACACGAAGGACATAAGACATGGAGTTTTTCGTAAGATATTTTGAAAGTTAAATGGAACAGAAATTTACATAGTCAGACAGATCACTTGGGATTAAGGTGTCCCCTCACATGTGTTGTTTTGTGATTTAATGTGGATTATTGTTAGGGATCAGGAAACAAGGGAAAAGGAAACCCTCAACGGTTTGGCAAAATCGCGAGGGGGTAGGGGAGTGTGGTGAGATATGAAGGGTTTTTTTTCAGTCAAGTCGTTACTTTTATGGCGCTAAAACTTTTTAAGTTTTTTTCTAAGCTGTTCAAGAAAGTCTTGCTGATGTGTAATCCAAAAGTTCTAGTACAATTGTTTTTTTTTTGCCATGACTACATCTTTACATAGATTTTTTTTTACATCTTTACATAGAAGCATACTTAACAAAGAAGCAGGTGACAATCACCGCCTATAGGCAACATAGGCGCTTCTACGTTGTTAATATATGGTTGAAATATAAAATTACGTTTAATAGACGACTAGCTACCGAACGCTCCACTAACATTAATGGCTAGCGCCGCACATATGTACTAACATTTTATCGGATCCTCCGGACTCAATAACCGCGGCAAACGCTATACTCCCTCCTCCCAATCCGAACACAAATTCACAAAACATCACACTACCTTGTTGCCGCCGGTCTCGGCGACGAAGATCTCTGTTGCGCCCGGCGTCTAACGCCGAGCGACGAGCCACTACTCCTCCATCAAGTCCACCCAGTAATCAGAATGAAGCACCAAGTCGGGGTACGGTTTCCCGGGATACAGCCCTGATTGGCGTTGTAGGGAACAGTTCAATCTATTTAAAAATAGTCCGGTGAAATTGTAAAAACCGTGAGGTTAGCAACATATTAGTCATTTAAAAAAAAGTACTTACATTTTTTAGCAAGGAACTATTTATATGACATTATTTCTATCTTTGCATGTTTATACTACGTCTTTAGGAAAAATAATATTCAGTGCTAAAAACCCGAATAAATAACATTTCCTCTAAATATGCATATTCCGTCTTATAAACACGGAGTAAAGTACTCCAAGGTCTTATAGTCTCTATTTACGTGTCTCTAGTAATGTGATAATGACTATAATATCGACTTAATTTTATTCCGACCTTAGTCCACGTTTAAGGCGGATTAGGTCTATTATCCTAGCTACTGGGCAGTTATCTTACTATGACATCTAAAGTATCCTAAGCCCACAGTTATGTCTTACCGCCAAAAGAGTTGCTTTGCTGTGTTACCCTACTGAAAAAATTTGCACACGAGCATCTTAGATGAAGATAATGGCGTGTATAGGCGGTTTTATGCGTCAAGTTTGTATGTCGCTTTGATGCCATGCTGTAATAGACTAACTAATGTAATTAAATGTAACTCGCAAATATCGGAGCCCTTACCATTAGTTTAAGACGATAAAAATCGCTAGATTTCGATAAGTAAACAACCAAACGTAATCTATAGATAACAACTCATTTCCCGGGTCATTTGTTTTGCCGTTTCTTCTCCTGTCTGGCTAGGTTTGGAAACAGTGGTAGTTTACGGTAGATGGAGATAAATTAATT
>NJDC01000156.1:206366-289166 GCA_002245475.1 Calephelis virginiensis
CTATGTTCGTACAGGATGCAGAATCCAAAACGAGGCTTACTAAATTTTTTGTTAGTTTGTCTGTTCATTTTTCACGCAAAAGGTACTGAACGGAATGTCAGAAAATTCTATGCTGTAGCAGTTTATAGTCCGATTAAACATTTCTCGGTTTTTTCTCACAATTCTGTGACATAGGATTTTAATTCTGTGACATACACATATTGAAATTAATACAAAAGGCACTGGCGGTAAAAAAACGCGCGGGCAAAATATCTCTGATCTGATGCAAGTTTTCGCGCGAAAGTTTGGTACTATATAAAATAGTATGATTATGGGCGCACTGCGAAATAAAAAATTGCAGGTTTCGCTCCGTTTCGCATTGACAAAAATCGAAAATCTATTGATCGATTTCAATTTTCAATCCTGTAAATGGGTGAATCTAGTATACGTGACATGTTTTATACGTCTGTTACATGGCCACCGTAGTATCAGGTGAATCATTTTTTTCTGATCTTAGATACCACAATAAATTTTATAAACATCCAGACCTGGAAATGCAGACATCTAAATGTTCATCACACAAATGCCTGCCTCCGTCGGGAATCTAACTCGAGCCTCGCAGTTTGTCGGTGACTAGGCGTGTGTGACGCCAGCCACTCGACCAACGAGGCGGTTTATTTGTGGGAATAATTATTGCGCAGTGAAATATGGTAGTGCGGACTAGGCCTTATACCATAAAAATCTTAGGAACATATTGGCTGATTTTTGGCTGCGTGGCTGGGGTTATAAATTAGAATTAAATTTGTTTAGAATATGGTTAGGTACAAAAGTATTATGAAAAATAATAAAATTCACACATATTCTGCCAGTTTTCGGCGTAGAAATCGATGTAAAGAGCTGATGAACGATAAAAAGTCTGTCCTAAGGCTTCCTTTCATAACAATACTTCTCATTTTACATTTCATTAAAACTTATATTGGGATAGAAATTGGATATTGATATTCTAGGTCCTCTATTTGTGTGCCAAAGTCCAATCAAATCCGTCCAACTTTTTAACGAACCTCCACTTCATTCTATTCAAACTTTTGCGTTAATAATAACTAAAAGTAAGGGCGAGTTCAAACAAGCATGTTTTTTGTGACACATGTGAACAATGTTCCTCACGCGAAGAGTACAACCCATTAACCGACATCGGCCAAAAGGAATGTGATGTGTTGACTCCTACATTTTTTTTGTGTAGGTATACACCAAATACAGCGTAATTTCCCCAACTCACATCTAGAACAGCCCTGATGATGCTGTTATAAACGAAACTGGTAGGCTATTTATAAATTACAAGTTGTACGTAAAACAGTACGATTGGTTCTTCGTTTAAAAATATCATAAAAAATTGTTTTGTTTGACTTCACTCTACATTCACAATTTAATACTTTGAAATTAGCGCAGTTACGTTAAACTCGTCTCATTTACTATAGTTTGGTTCCTATAATCAACGAACCGTAATCCGGTAGTTTAACCATTGGTTGTTTATCTAAAAGTAACGAAGCGTTGTTCATAGTTGCAGAAAATGCTTTGAGTTATCCATAGACAATGAAACACCGTAGTTAGATTTTTATTATTCGTACAAGAAACTACCGTTCGTAAGCAAAAACGACTAGTTTCTTGAATAAAGGAACCGGCCATATGTCGTAACTGGAAACCGCGCATCCTTTCACCCTTGTGGCAACCCTGGCACGATTTTAAGCTTGATTTTCAATCTGATTCCATTGTTTAAAACGTTTTCAACCGACTTCTAAAAAGGAGGAGGTTCTCAATTCGAATGGATGTTTTTTGTATGTTTGTTAAGCGATTACTCTTCCAAGCAAACCGATTCTTCTTTCTGTAGAAAGATAGGTAATGATTCCGAGGTGTTCCCATACCTATTAGTTTTATAATGATCCGACTAGAGGTTTTTAGTTACACTTGGTAGTGTACATTTTTCTCTTATTTTAAGAACTCATCAAAAACTAGCATTTTTATTGTAACTCAAATACTACCAGTAGGATGTTGATAAAATTTATGTGGGATCATAACGGAACCATTTGCTACCTTTCGGAAAAAAAAATCAAAACATAAAGTGAGTGCTTTAATTGTTGACGTAAAAACGTGTACAAGTTTTCGTAAAATATAAATATTGGATTATGTTGAAAAAATAACATAAAATCGATGCTTTGGTTTGGTTTGTGAAATATCAATGTTTGATTTTGTCTAAAAAGCATTAAATCATTGTTTTAATTATCGACTAAGTGGGACTTAGTGTCTTCGGCTAGTCGTGGGTGCCCTGGTTGTGCCTCTGCCTACCTCTTCGGGGATATGGGCGTGAAGATACTAATTATCGACGCAAAAATATATGTTTTCGTAAGAAATATTCGATTCTGTAATAAAAAAATAAAATGTAAATGTATGATTCTATTAAAAAAATATATCATTGCTTCTATTATGTACCTAAAAATATATATGTACGATTCTATAAAAACATAAAATCATTGCTTCAATTATGTACCTAAAAATATAAATGTACGATTCTATTTAAAAAATATAAAATCATTGCTTCAATTATGCATCTAAATATATAAATGCACGATTCTATTTGAAAAATATAATATCATTGCTTCAATTAGGTACCGACGTAAAAGTTTAGTTTTCGAAAAATGTAAATATTCGATTCGGTTTCAACCGTGCAGTTGCCCTTTGGCGAAATTGAATTTGTCTTGGAAAGTGGGACAGCGCGCGGCGCATTTTGCAATATGCGTACTAATGAATGTATTTCGCATCGTACAACAGCAAAAAGTCTTTATTCTGTTCAACGGTGACAACACTTTGTCCTGAATTTTTAATTACGTGTGTGCTCTGAGAATCCTCGAAAATCCGTTTTTTGTGGCAGGTGTATTTAATATAATTAAACTAGCTGACCCGGCAGACGTTGTTCTGCTACTTTTTTAAATGTGTACAAAAAATTGGGGAGAGTCACTCCTGTCACTTAGGGGTGTGAAAAATAGATGTTCGCCGATTCTCAGATCTATTCAACTGGCTACTCTACTCTCGAGATTGGATTACGAATGTTGTAGGTTATGTTTTTAACCAATTGCCTATTAACCGATACTATTTATATATACCTACAGTTTGGCCTTTTGAGAGCAACCAAGCAGGGAGGCATATGGTATATTACACACGGGTACCTGGTATTGTATGAAGGGTAATCGGGTTCGAGGTAGTTAGGAATAGTTGATGTCAGTGCTAGCCATTGCCGTGTTCTGTCCTGGGGCTCTTACCAGCAAAAATTCACACGTGGCCCAAGATCTCGGCCATGGGTGAGCACCAGTAACATTTATAGTGTTTATAGGCCACGCTTGTCTACGAGGGCAGCTTGCTTGTTCGCTATCTTATAACATAAAAAAGTCTTACGCAACTATCCGAATTCAGGCCATATGAATTCCTGATTCTAAACTAGTTTATTTTTGAATTAGAACAGCAATGCTTATAGATTTGTACGTCAAGCATAAGATTTGGTCTGTTCATAATATTTTATACAACTGCGCCTTAACGAGCCATTCATTGATATAATTTTCTGTCAGTATTACCACAGTCACTTTTGACTGACGGATAACCTAGCGTCTAATATCCGATTCCTATAATCAGCGAAACGTAATCCGAAAGTTTAACTATTCGTAGTTCGTCCAAAAGTAACGATTGTAGAATTTCTATTTTCGTTAACTTTGGTTAAAAAAATCTGATATCCCGTTAAACCTAATTACCACAATAAAAAATTAGCGAAATTGTTTCATACGTCTACCATACACCTGATGCGATGACTAAGGAAAATAGGGATTCATTTTTATATATTTTTATAATTGACATGCTTTGGTTCATCTAGTTAGAAGATCCGAACCTACATCGACTTACATCGAACTGATAATTGAATAAAACATATTTTTAAGTCAAGTAAGTGGTGCATTAAGTGTACGGAGCCATATTAGCGATCATATTAAAAGTGGGTTGCCTTAACAAATCCTGGACCGAATATTTTAATTACTTAAAAAAAATGATTTTCGTGTTTACAATTTTTTTTAGGCAACCCTATATATAAACATAAATTGTAATAAAAATTCTAATAAAATTGCACATATCTTAATATATTTATTTATATTATCCAATCCCGTGAGTGTATCTAGCATGGACAATTATCTGTTTATACCTGGCCATCCAGATAAATAACAGGCAACCCAACTTCTGCAACTTCGTCTTATACCTAATTTAAGTATTAAAAATCTTAATATTGCACCAATTAACGTATAAAAAACATTTCAAAAAATTAAAAAAAAGACAGGATTTTTTAGGCAACCCATGTTTAATCTAGTCTCTGCTAAACTAAATTTGTTATAAAACTGGTTTCATCCTATAATTAGCTCGGTGTAGGTCGACCTAACTTCGGATCTTAGACTAAGTTGACGTAGTTATGAAGTTTGGAGTCCATTTTTTGCAATTTTGCTGCGTTTAAATTGTATATCACGTTAAAGCATTGTTTTTTTTTCATTTTCCCTGCAATTTTCACGGTTTTTTTTCTTCATTTAAACCTTCGACTTACAAGAACAAATAGAATAAAAAAATAATTATCAAAGTTGCTCTATCCGTTTAAGCGTGATGCGATGACCATGCGAAATTGAGATTCATTTTCATATAAATAAGAATCGCCTCTGTGGTCTAGCGGTTCAGTTGTTAGACTTGACTGCATGAGGTCCCGGGTTCGAATCCCGGGTCGGGCAACAAAAAGAAAATTGGGATTTTACAATTTTCTAATAAAAAAATGTTGCTCGGGATAGGATATGTGCCCGGTTGGCGATAGGCTTGCCACCTATCACATTATGGGACTTCGTATCTTCGGCTAGTCGTGGGTACCCTGGTTGTGCCTTTGCCTACCTCTTCGCGGATATGGGCGTGAAGATACTTATAAATAAGGAAAAAGACGTTGTTCTGCTGTTTTTAATGTGATTTTAGTAAAAAAAATTGGGGTGAGTCAACCTTATCACTTAGGGGTATGAAAAACGGATGTTGGTCGATTCTCAGACCTACTCAATATACTCACAAAATTTCGGAGGAGTTCAATCACGCACACCGTGACTTAAGAATTTTATATATTAGATTAGCAGGCCGTCCCAGCTTCGCACGGGTGGACCAAATTCTATGTTTTTATACATATAAACTTTCATCTCGAATCTATCCATCTATTAAAAAAAACTGTTTTAAGATCTATGCATACATATGGACAGACAGCGGAAAGCAATTTTGTTTTTTACTATGTAGTGATTATGTGTCTGACACTCTTCTCAGTAATTTTTCAATTCGTTAATATTATTTTAATTAAATGTATGATTTGAAATATTAAAATTCAAGCTTGACGTGCTTTCATCTCAGTAAATTTGTAATTAATTTAGAAGATAATTTAGAAGATGTGAAGGAATAATTTTAATTTGAATATTTGATTTGAAAGATTGTCTAAAATTTAAGGCAAGTTGAAGTACTTGACATGGGGAACGCGGTATTCCCGAGGGTTATTGAAAAGTTTTGATTTTAGGACTATAACTGCTGATTCCCGTGTTGGTCCGGGCTCCTTTTGCAGAACATACCATCTGCCTTCCTGCCAGGCAACTCGTAAAAGGCGAGCACAGGCTTATGGCCACTAACACCGTGACATCTGAATAGGTGGTAGAGTTTCGCAGCGACTCACCCGCATTGGTACCACTGCCTTACCTATTCCTGTAGTCATAACGTCATGACGTGTTCCGGTTTGGAAGCTAAGGTAGCCGGTAAACTTACTTTTACTCGAGGCTTAACATCCCGGCTTCAGGTTGGCAACGCACCATTACCGCCTTTGGTGTTTCTAGGTGGCGTGAATTTCTTACCATCAGGAAATCCGTTGGCTTGTTTGTCTTCCAATATCATAAAAAAAGTCAACCCGTTGCTTCCAAGTTTACAAAGCGCACACACATGGAGTACATATGGAATACAAGTATTTGGCCACATATGGAGTACTGTAGGGTTACTCTTGAAACTCGATTCCATGCGAATTGGAATTTGGAATTGTATATGTCATTTTAGGTACTTTAAACCATAGTATTATTATTTATTATTATTATTATTTAGTTGCAAATAAATTCAACGAATCTGATATAATACTTAATTGTTTACTATTAAACAAAAGTTGATAATTCGCCAGTATTGTGTTCAAGAGACCTAAAATGACATACACGATTCCAATTTCCAGTATTGCATGAATCGAGGTTCAAGAGTTACCCTGCTGTTGTCATCACTGCCTCTCCCCCAATATCAGCGCCTTCCGTTTGACAGCATCTTCAATGGCCCAACCATTTTTCAAACGATTTGATATTGATGAATTTTTAACAAAATTTGAAAAATGGAGGTTATGTGTTCGACTCCTACATTTTCTTTTTATTTATGTAAATCGATTTGTCTGTCATATCTGAACTGATTTTAAAAATTATTATTTGTTTGAAAGAGCGGACTTTCGCCTTTTGCTGCCAAGGCTGCAATCTGATGATAATATATCAGAGTTTTTTTTTTAAATTTTTATGGTATTGGAAGGAAAACAAGCAGACAGATTTCTAATTCACGCCACCTAGAGACACCAAAGGTGGTGATGATGCGTTGCCAACTTGAAACCAGGATGTTGGGCCTCGAGCTAAAGTAAGTTTACCGGCTACCTTACCCTCCGAACCGGAACACGTCAATTGCAAGCATTGACGTTCTGGCGGCAGCAATAGGTAAGGCGGTGGTATGAGTCCGTGCGAGTCGTTGCGAAACTCTAACACCTAGTAAGATGTCACGGTGCTAGTAACGGTAAGCATATGCTTGCCTTTTACGAGCTGCCTGGCAGGAAGGCAGATTGTCTGTTTAGCAAAGGAGCCCGGACCAACATACATCGTAAAAATAAATTTCACGTGACCTTTTTTTTTCGTTATGACCACGGGGTGACTACACTTTTAAGCGAACCCCTACTTTTTTCATGTGATTGAACGAATAAGCAAAAGGTTCCCCGGTTTGTAAGAGACTACTTTAGCAGATCCCATTGACGTTACCGGCGCGTTGCTGTGCCGTTCCCGGGTTGCTAGGCCTAAGATTATCGCAATGTATTTAAAATGGCAACCCAAAACGACTTCAAACTTAACGATTACCCCACTAGCATCTCTATCAACACATTGCCACATTGAGGTCAGCAAACCTCATTTTGCACAATAAAACGCATTTTTATCCATTAATTAAATGTAATGTATATAATGTTAGATTATCAACATTATTCTGAGGTTGGCGTTGCCTAATCGCACTATCTAACCTTGTTGCGTTAGGCAATGTTACAACAGACCCGAAAATGAGTATTATTGTATGCTCAAGCTAACACCAACATTGAAAATGTTATCAAAAAGTTACTTTCAATCAAATTTTATGCTATCATACTTGCGTACTATAATACTTATGATATTATAAATGCGAGTAAAATGGATAGATGTTTGTTAATCTACCATGGATAAAGTAATGAACGGATGTTAATGAAACATCAGTTCATCAGAATAAAAAGGGTACAATTAAATAAAATAATATGCTTCAGCACAGCGAAGCCGCGAGTGGAATCTAGTAATTTTATAAATGTGGAAGACTGTCTCTGTGTTATACTTTAACGACTAAATTGTTGGATCAAAATTTAATTTGAATGTAATTATAGTTCAAAATGCAAAATTGGGTTCCTTTTTTCCAAAAATCAACTTTCAAAGGGCTATGGATGGGAGATGAAAATTTATATGAAAATCATGTCTACGTTAATCAAGAACAGAGGTTCCCAAACTTATTTCATGTAACGCCCACTTTGAAAATCAGTCGTTTTGTAGCGCCCCCCCCCTCGTTTTTTTCTTGTCAATAACCTCAATAACATATTTGTTGCGCCTAGTTTAAAAAAAAACATTTTTTTCAAGATTTATACCGCCCCCCTCTAGGCTTCCAGCGCCCACAAGGGGGCGTCATCGCCCACTTTGGGAAAGGCTGATCAAGAAGCTTACAGCTTAAGCTGAGAACAGTAATCTATACTTATAAAATAACTAGCTGCCTGTTCCGGCTTCGCTCGGATAGTTTTTTTTTATTGAGATGTAAGCTATCCTATCTTTCAAGTTGGATCAAACTGCACACGGTGTGCAAATTTGATTGAAATCGGTTCAGTAGTTTAGGAGTCCATCGCGGACAAACAACGTGACACGTAATTTATATCTAATATATATAAATCTCGTGTCACAATGTTTGTCCTCAATGGACTCCTAAACCACTTAACCGATTATAATAAAATTCGCACACCATGTGCAGTTCGATCCAACTTGAAAGATAGGATAGCTTACATCTCAATTTATCGCGGACGAAGCCGCGGGTAACAGCTAGTATATTATAATAAAGATAAGATAAGATTTGTCCTGACTGACTGATTAATTATCGACGAGCAAAAATTGTTACAGTTACAGCCATGAAATTTGGTGAGTTATTTTATTGAGTAGACACCCACTAAGGACGGAATTTTGAAAATTCTTCTCCTAAGCGGGTGAAATGGGAGTTGAAAGTTTGTATGAAAGACCGTGATTTTTAAGCTAGAAACATCAGACCTTATTTTTGGGCTACTCATTAAAAATGAGTTAATACGTATTTAAGCGATTCTAGAAATTTTACTCTTAATGGGGTGAATTAGGGGCTGAAAGTTTGTACGTAATTAAGGAGTTTAATGGGCTATATCAGTAAATATATTAACTGCCATGCGAGCAAAGCCGCGGCTAACAGCTAGTAGGAATACGTAGTTAATATCTTCACTTTAATTACACTTTTTTATAACTCGTGTTATCTACTTTAAGTAAAGTAGATGTACAATCGCACTCTCTAGTTATCCCAGAAAATTATTTGCTGAACTATTCCAAACTACTCAGTCGGCCATTAAAATTATTTGTGGACTTGCTCTTTCAGATCACAATTAAATCGAAATGATAGTTCCCTTATCTGATTACTTTGTTTAATCTCAACAGATGTGGTTAAAACAACAGGATCTTCAGAGAAAACGAAATTTTATTGTTTCATTTCATGTAACAACATAAAAATTTATTAATTATAGTTCATTATTATTATTCGTTCGTTCGTTTAGTTTTATTAGTTCGTTATTAGCGGTTCAGATGTTGGGCTTGACTGCTTGAGGTCCCGGGTTCTAATCCCGGTCCGGACAACAAAAAAAAATTATGTTTTTCCAAATTTTGGGTTGAAAAGGATAACGAATGTGGAGGAAGCTAGGCAGGTTTGTCAGGACCGTGAGGTTTGGTACTCGATACTCTCTGCCTACCCCGTAAGGGACTTGGCGTGAAGATATGTATGTGTGTACGAGAGTTGGTTACATTTAGTTTTGATCGTTACAGTTTCTTTTACTTTTTTCAAGGTAATAGCAGAGATTAGTAAATATATTGTCTTTGGTAATAGTAACATATCAACTCCGTCCATTGTTGACGTCACAAATAGCTAAAAAAACACAAGACATATTAAGGCTATTTCTAGTTTCTTGTTCTTTTGAAATGCAAAAAACTCGTGCCTCGAAATGGTATTATATAATGGTATATTTGATTATTTATAGAAATAACAATGCAAATTATCTATTTTTTAAAACATTTTATTTAAAGCTCCTGAAAGTTTTTGAAAAGAAAAAGTGGAAAATTACACTTAAAATAGGAGAAACAATTTCACTTCTTTCCCACATAAACCGTTATTGTTGTTGATGATAGGCGGTACGAAGTTTGTCGGGTTGGCTAGGAGTAGTTATTCGTAAAACTGAATGCACAACCCCCCCAATTGTGTTAGTTTCGATACGATTCACAAGAATTATTGATCTAACCCCGAGCAATGGTTGGTTGTACTGATGTCATTTCTAAAGTGGCGACATGTGATTTAAGAAATGGAAGTGTGTGTAAACATTATTATCGTGAGTATATTATGTTATCACTATCAGGTTTTAGCGGTTTCGTTCGAAGCGTGTAGGACCGCGTAGGGAGAGAATTTGTTATTTTTTTATGGCAAAATGTAAGATGGAAATACAAGCACGCTGCTCCTCTGTTGGTAAGAGATAACCGCTACCTATAGACACTTCACTTCACTATAAGGTTTTAGAGGCTTCGTACGAAGCCTGTAGGACCGCGGAGTGAGAGAATTTGTTATTTTTTTATGGCAAAATCTGAGATGACAATACAAGCATGCTGCTTCTCTATTGGTAAGAAATAACCGCTGCCTATAGACACCATGATGTTTTAGGTTCACTATCAGGTGTTAGGAGCTTCGTTTGAAGCATGTAGGACCGCGGAGGGAGAGAATTTGTTATTTTTTATGGCAAAATGTAAGATGACATACAAACATTCGGCTGCTCTGGTAGTAAGGGATAAACGCTGCCTATAGACATCATAGATGTTGTATGTTCACTATCGGGTGTTAGGGACTTCGTTCGTTCGAAACGTGTAGGACCGCAAAGGGAGTGATTTATTGATTTTTTTATGACAAAAGACATGGCGACATTACAATCACGCTGCTCCTCTGGTGGTAAGAGATAACCGCTTCCTAAAGACACGATAGATATTGTAGGTTCTCTATCAAGTTTTTTTCACTTTGTTCATTCGAATCGTGTCCGCGAAGGGAGCGATTTTTTTGGCATAAGATGACAATACAAGCTCGCTGCTCCTCTGATAGTAAGAGATAACAGCTGCCTATAGACACCATAGATGTTGTACGTGCATAACGGCCGAAATAAGCAAGGCGGTGGATCCCTATCCAGGGAAGTTCCTCTGCATCATTAGCACCAGTAGTCTTGTTGGTAATGCCTTGTTTCCTCTTTGCCCGCCTCTTATGAACTACCCGTCGGGACGCCAGATAGGTTGTTCTACACATAGGACCCGGACAACACGGGTGGTAACAATAAAAAAATACAACACATATAATTCAAAAATTGTTAGACCGATTTCGAATACCTTTAAATTTTTAGATTCGTCTTAGCCCTGAATGGCGAAATGATTAATAAAACATTCGAAAAATTAACTCATATTAAGGAGTTCGTAGTAATCGCTTCTGTGGTCTATTGGTCCAGGTGTTAGACTTGACTTCATGAGGTCCCGGGTACGATTCCCGGGTCGGGCAACAAAAACAATGTGGCTTTTCCAATTTCCAAAAAAGTGTTGCTCGGGATTTGATATGTGCCTGGTTGGCGATAGGCTTGCCACCTATCAAATTGTGGTAGTGTGTTGATGCCAGGGTTGTGCCTCTGCCTACCTCTTCGGGGATATGGGCGTGAAGATACTTCGTAGTAACAGCTTGTATTAAGTATTTATTTAACCGACTGAGTTTCTTGAAGGTAACCGCATACATACAAACTTTGTCAAAATATTGTATATAGATAAAACGAAAACATGAAAAGTGTCTAATTAATTATTATTATCGGTGTTTCCTCACTGAAACAGCCACTTTGCCGTTTCTACCAACAACCTTGTACCACTTCCACATGTACCGTGTATTTGTATGTCTGCGCATTACAAATTGATCGGTATAGTATATTGATTCATCGGATCTCATGTAGGGTTGTGGAAAGTGGAAAAATTATAATAGGTCATTTTTTGTTACCATTTTTTGGCTGCAATTTTTTTGTTACTGCAAAATTACTCCTTTAGTGCTTTGTTATACTGTTCCAATTATTTAAGGTCAAAAAGGAGAAGGTTGATAATTTGTCTGAATGTTTCTTTTTTTATATTTGCTACGTGATTACTCGGCAATGAATGGATTTTACGTCATTTACGATTCAGAGATGGTCCCATACAACTTGATCAAGGTTCGACAAGAAGTAATTAAACTCAGGTTTTTGAAGTTTTACTAAGCTTAAAAATTTAGGTTTTAGTAGATTTTCGTCGCTGTAATAATTCCGGTTTTTGCTGTTGTACTACTCTTAAAAATTCAGGTTTTGCAGTTTTGCTTCGCTAAATTATTTTAGGTTTTTGCAATTTTACTACTCTATTTTTGAAAGAGTAAGCCATATAAATATAACAAAACAGTAAAAAAACTAATTATGTATATGAAATGTTCCTTTAAAACAATGATTGTTACGTGTTGAATACAGAACTCAAAACGGGGACTATTAAATTTTTGACGTTTTGTCTGTTCAGTTTTTAGGTAAGTAATGTTGAACGGATTTTCATCAAATTTTGTGTATTAGTAGTTTATAGCCAGAGTCAACATATATTTTACATAAAGAGCAATATTTCGTTTCCATAACCAACCACGAAAATTCACCTCTACGCGTGTTTGAAGTCGCTGATAATAAGTAGTTGTAAAAAAAGTTGTAAGTAACTGTAATTATATCCGTCGTCGTATAAACTTAAGGCTCTTTATTGGCTTGAACGGTATAATTGAGTTTAACATGCATTAAATAGATTCAGCATTTTTGTAATGAGTTGTTTCCACAAGTATTATAGTTGATCTCATAATTAAAAAAAATGAACCCAGAAGTTTCACTTATCTATATATTAATACGTGATGCCAAAACTTTGGACCCCTTTTTACGAAAATTGCGCCGACGCAGGAACATAAAATTTGGCACACTTATAGTTTATGTGTAGGAGAAGTGCAGAACGCTTATATTTTTCAATAATAATGATTATAAAGTACATTAAATCAATAAATAAAACATTACCCACACTACCATTCATTTGACATACACACAAACAAATATATTGATGTTGACGAAAGATCACAGATGGCGCACTAACTATTCAGGAAACAAAGTAGTTGGTCTTAGGAAATGAAGATTGCGTTCTTGTCAACAAGATAGTAAAATTTGGATATTAAATTGATTAAAAAAGCGGCACATTTGTGCCGCATTTAGTGATTAAAAAACATATTTATGATGAGGTACTATTTTTTTGAGCAAAGGTAGCAAATACATAGTAGAATTTAGGTAGAATTTTTTGATGCATGTTTTATTAAAATCCGAGACTTGGTCTCTCCATCTTGACGCTCGCTCACTTTTTGTACGTTATTAAGTTTCTTATGTTTAGAGTTAGATCAGATTTCAAGTTTTTTTTATTGGTGATGTGTGGAAAGTTTTAGTCTATTAATAAATGTTTTCTTTCTTTCTTGACCAATCACCAACCGTCGACGACCAATCGTTGTATCCTCATACATTTATTTGGCCTTATTGACGATAAAGTTATGGTCAAAATGGGCCGGTCATACATACATATTGTTAATGTCAAACACGAAATTGACACGAGGCTAAAGTTTTAATGAGGAAAGTATATGCATCATACACTGTCTGCATTAAAATTCTAGTTTAATTCTACGTATAAATTAAATTAAGTACTGTTCTATAAATGATTTCCAAACGTTACAAAATAATTTTAATTATTTAAATTGATATCTTTATTAATTTTTACATTTTAAACCTTGCCAGTTATCAAACCAAAAGTATTCGCTTAGTCTTGCTATGTTCAACATGGTTGCTTATTTGACGGGAGCAAATAATTAACCGACTCCAAAAAGGTAAATGTTATTAATTCGTCCATTTATGTTAAACGGTTACTCGGCTGATTTTTATTAGGATTCGAAAAGAGGTTTTTTATTTAATAATAATGCATTTTTGCATAATTTGAAGGAGTGGTAATGAATGCATGTAATTTTATTCAAGCTAGCCGATCTGCCGAACTTCGTATCGCTTGACAATTACAGCTACTAACAGTTTGTATGGATTAAAGCATTGGTTTTCACACTTTTCTCGCAATTTTCTCGGTTTTTCTCTTCGTAAGAATTTTCTCCAGAAAATAACAAATACAACAAAAAAAATAGCCAAATTGGTCTATCGGTTAACGCGTAATGTGATGACGACGCGAAATGGGGATTAATTTTTTTATTATAAGTATTATATAGATTAAGTATAAATCATATGCGTTTTTTGATTACCTTTAGTAGGATTTGTATATTTTACTCTGCTTGAATTTTATTTCAGCTGTGCCATGTTTTAGTTATGATTAATCTGCTCTTTTTTTTTAGAAAACAGTGGATTTGTTAAAATCATCTTGTTTGTCATCGGTATTTATTATGTTGAACGGGAACCCCTAGAAGACGGAAAGCTCCGTAGACACAGTTCGATTTGGACGTCCTACGAATTTCTATGCACTCTATCCTGCTGTTGCGGCGAGCATAACACGCATTGTACCTTCATAACCCTTTTAACTTCTTTTAATAAAACAGCAAACAAGCGTTCGACTCTTCTGATCGTAGGAGATAATTGTGATCTATGAACATCAAAGAAAGAAAGAGTCTATTACCCGACTAATCGAACCCACATGACAGAATGGAAACAAGAAAAAATCTAATTGAAACAATAATGTCTTCTTCAAAAAGCAATAAAATGTGGTAACATTAGTGCACTAAAGGAGATGTCTCATTATTTTTTGAGGCATGATGTACTTTAACACTGGTTTTCAGTAAACACCACGTACGTCGTAGATGTTATAATCGGTACGTCTCTATCTTCTGTCAAGGATGTTAGGACTAATAACCTTATCTGCCAGCTAACTTACCTTCTGGACCGGCATGGCAATGTAATTTTATTATAGTAGGACGTAAGACAGTGGATCCCGACTCGAGCACGTTGCTGCACAGCACTGCTACGACCGGTATTTTTGGTAACGAACCGTAAACGGTTGCCAGGCAGGTAGGCTGATCTTTTCTACACAGAGGCACACTGACAAATTTAATGAAACTTTGTAAAAGAAAGTATCTTCACGCCCACATCCCCAAAGTCTTAGGCAAATACATAACCAGGCCACCCACAACTAGCCGAATACACTAAGTCCCACTGTGATAGGTGGCAAGCCTGTCGCCAACCAGGCACTAATCAAATCCCGAGCAGCAGTGCTTATTAGAAAAATGAAGAAAATATATATCGTTGGGGGTCGAACTAGGGACTTCATGGGACCTAAATATCTACATAAAGGTAGTCCGTGTAGCATAAAATGGTTCCGCATCTTAGATCTCAACTACAGTAGATGTTTTGATAATCATCTAATCGCCTCTGTGGTATAGCAGTCCTTTGCGGACTTGACTTCTTACGGTCCCGGGTTCGTTCCACGGGTCGGGCAACAAAAAAATAGAAATGTATATTTTCAATTTTATAATTTAAACAAGTTTATATAGTATAATAGCTTTGTATAGTATAATAACGTTGCCCGGGATTGGGTATGTGCCCGGTTAGCGATAGGCTTAGCACTCCGCCTACCTCTTCAGAGATTTGGGCGTGAAGATACTTTTTGGATAATCATCAATCTCACAACGCTTTTATCGCTTGAAGCTACATACAACCCTAATTTTAAGCGCCAAAAGTCGATAAATCGTATAGGTAGTTTAAAAATAAGTTCACATGAATACGTATTGAGGTTATTGGGAAATCTACGTTGTGTCGAAATCCCTCCCAGATATTGTGGCTACGGCCGCTTTACCATTGTTGTTTTTCGCACAATCTTTTTTTTATTGCCGCCATGACAGTTATTATATTTTTAAGCTTATCTTTTAAAATTTGGATAAATAGTGGCTTCTGAGTTGAAACTGGACATTCATACTTTGAATAGGATAAGATATTTAATTGCAAATTTTAGAATTAACTCGTGAAACTCGCTTTGCTGTTTTTTGTAAAAAATATAATATATCGAAAAATTTGTTAAAAAAAGATGTTGTAGATTGCTGCCAATGTTTGGATGATGATTTATTATTAGGATTTTTTGTTTACCTTTTTTATACTACGAAGCACTCAATAGTTAATACTTTACAACAATGTTTCCCAAACATTGTTCTGTCAGGGCCCCGTAATTTTCAAACTACCCTTGACTACAATGATAAGTGGGTCAAGAGACCCACTTATCATTTTGAACACAAACTGCGTACATTAGGTTATTTTACCTACATTTTTTAAACTACCAACTTAATCGAACTTTAAATCAAGTTGCAAAAAAACCGTTTAAGCTATCCGAATATCTATGACTGAAGAAGTTACGCGGGTGGCATCTCAAGCTCAAGCGTTTGCAGTTTTCACATCTCTGTTCGTTATCGGATGTTGCGACCCGGTATTTAACTTAAATGGTCCGGTACTGGCTCGCGACCCGGCATTTGGGAGTCACTGCTTTACACCATCCTCTACCATTTTACAAGCAGGCTAAATAAAAATACGAATCTTTATAATATTTGAAATGTAATATGGACCATCATAAATTGGTACGGGTGTTGCAGAAGGTATCTTTTTTGAGCAAAACCCAACTTTTTTTATCTGTAATTTTTTGTTTCCTTATCCCAAAGTAATTATGCTTGAGTCCCAGGTTCCGTAATTTTGTCTATCAAAACCAATAATTGCAGAACCTATTGATATTTCTGGTGCGCACAAACTAAACTTATTTTAGATGTATGTTATCTCTTTCCAATAAAACAAAAACAAAAGAGATGAAGATTTTGGATATGTATGAGATTAGTTCGCCCATGTTAACATGTGACTTTTTTGTTTAAAGTTTTTCGAGGAATAGTTTGAATGTCTGTAGAAATTTCGTGTCCCCCGTGTTTGTCCGGGCTCCTTTGTAAAATAGACCATCTTCCTGCAAGGCAGCTCGTAAAAGGCAAGCATAGGCTAACCGTTACTAAAACCGTGACATCTAACTAGGTGGTTGAGTTTCGCAGCAACCCGCCCTGATTGGTACCACTGCTTTGCCTATTTCAGCCGACATAGCGTCAGTGCTTGCCGTTGACGTTTTCAGGTTCGGAGGATAAGGTAGCCGATAAGCTTAATTTTGCTCGAGGAATAACAACCGGCCTCAGGTTGGCAACGCGCCATTGCCACCTTCGGTATCTCCAGGCGGCGTGAATTTCTTACCATCAGGAAATCCGTCTGCTTGTTTGCTTTTTAATATCGTAAAAAAAACTAATCTGACAGCACTTAACGTGTTTTGTCTCTTTCTTTACCTTCTTTGATTGAAAAGATGTATAACTTAAAATTAGTTTAGTGAGTGCGCTGCAAAAATGCCGCCATTTTTTTTAACCTCTGACGCAAAACTATGGAGGGTAGAGGTAAGGAGAACCATCTCATACGGGAGAAAGCTTGAAAAAGTGTCCAACTTTCAGCACTAAATAACAGTTCAAAAATCCTCCAGAATGGCGCTGGCGTAGGCACAGAGTATGATATGAATTAAGCAGTTTTTAACTGATTGAAGTATGCTGAGTCAGGAAATTTTATAAAATAATATGTATAAAATTAAATATATATATAATACATATTATTTAATAAAACTGCTTAATTCATATCATACCCTGTGCCTACGCTAGCGCCATTCTGGAGGATTTTCGAACTGTTATTTAGTGTTGAAAGTTGGACACTTTTTCACACATAGAGATGGTTCTCCTTACCTCTACCCTCCATACGCAAAACGAAGGGTTGTTGTTAGTTTGGCGTGTATGTGTGTGTGTGTTCCTCTTTTGCATCGTAGGTCTTCAGCAGATGGACGGATTGCACGTACATGTGCTGTTGCGGACGGTACCTTCCAGTGCGTCGTTTAGTGCTTGCTGAAACTACGCACCGTGTAAGCTACGCACGGATACACCTTTAGATACGGCAATTTGAAATTATTCTTTGAATGCACTTAGCGTTCAAAATATGTTTTGAAAAACTCTTTCTATTTCTCACTTCTTTATAATATTTATATAAATACTAGATGACCAGACAAACTTTGTCCTGTTCTAATTGTGTATATTGATTTGTATTGATAGCTTCTCCTGATAAGAATACACACATAATGACGTTGTGGGACTTATTACTCTCGGCTAGTCGTGGGGGCCTTGGTTGTGCTTCTGCCTACCTCTTCGGGGATATGAGCGTAAAGTTATAATTACTAACACAACAAAAAAAGAATTAGCAAATTGGTCCATCTGTTCAGGTGTCATGAAACAAAAATGGTGCAATGACAGAGGGGAAGGTGGATTTTATATATATTGAGATATTCAAGATTAATTGCATCGTCGTCATCATTACAAACGACTTAGTATATTAATTAAATTCTTATTGTATTTCTTAAAGTTAATAAATAAATAAGGTTTGAACAAAAAACGTCAACGAGCTTTTATTTGTAAGGGGGATTTAGGAATACCTTACAGATGTAAGACCTGAGAAGTACTATTCAACATGTCTCAAATAAGCCTAAACACGTTAGGATTATGTTGGGATTTTTAGGAGTTTGACCATCTTCCGCCCTCATGATATTAGCTGTATTAATATATCATGTATAACATTGTCACTTAACTTAAGAAAGTGAATGAATGAATGAACTCTTTATTGTGCACAATTAAACTTATTACAAAATGGTACAATTAAGTATTAACAAGAGCATTTATAATAGTTTATAGTACACACAAGGCGGTCTCATCGCCAAACAAAGCGATCTCTACCAGACAACCTTTTACGAGTATGTCTGAGGAGTTTATATAAACATAGGTTCAGTGGGTAAAGAGGTAAACATACAAAAACTATAACATAAGATTAAAATATTAATAATAAAAACAAGGAGAAAATCAAAAACAAAAAAACTAGAATCGGTCGAAGCTGTTTACAACTAAACACTGCAAAATGAAAATATAATCTTTTAAAAAATTCAGAACTATTAAAAAAACTCACGTAACTCCCATTGCACAATTTTAAAAAAGCCATGGGAAAGACGCTATGATAAATAGCCAGTACAAAAGTTAGTCCCCTATACGTGTGCGCAGGCGCATCGCTTTAGTATTTTGTAATACAACTAAAATGGTGGTAACCAGGCCAAGGCTTCGCTCATTTACATATACATAAGAAATAGCATTTACTGTGTACATATTATTTAAAATATAGTAAAACAGTAACAAAGCTAAATTTGTACGTGATATTATTTTTTTCAAAACACAGATAGCTATAAATTGTAAACGGGATACGGGATACAAAATGAGGGCTTTTAAAATATTCTGTCGGGTTTTCTGTTCACTGTCCATGCAAACAATGCTGAACATATTTTCACCAAACTTTGTGTAATAGTAGCTTATATCCCGTATTAATACTCTGGATACCTTTCGGTTTCATAATCAATCAAGAAGTCACTTCAACGTGTGTACGAAGTCGCGTGCAACAGCTAGTTTTAAATAAAACAAAATATTCAGTTGCAGTTACCTTTTATTATTTTTTCCACATTTAACTGTTTTTCGTAATATATTTTAACAGACGCTTTGGACAGAACTGACGTAGAAAATTAAAAATACAACCAAATAAAAATCGACCTAGTAAAATTTCAAAAACCATTTTATTAGGTACCACAATGCGATTTAATTATTATTTTTTCGAAAGGTAATTATTTTAAAAATTTTACTAACAATCTACTAGTAGTTTTTGAGTTATCCTACTAATTTTATACTCGTAAATGCGAAAGATTGTTTATTTATTTTTTATTGTACACAATTTATGACATAAAACATGGACAGTAATAAACAGAAATGTACAAAAGATTGTGAGTATGTATATATGGATTTTCGTTACTCTTTCACGCTCGAATGACTGAACGGTTTTGACTGAAATTTGGAACACGGTAGGTTGTGACCTGGATTAACATATAGGCTACTTTTAATTCCAATCGCACAACGGGTTCCTGTGAAAACTCAGGCAAAGCCACAGGCAACAGCTAGTACTTAATAATGCACATTTTTTGTTTACGTAGACGACCCCATCCATGAGTCGGATCATAATACAATGAATAGAGGACCAACTCGGAATCAAAAACCATTGCTTAAAAAAGATATAAAAAATCAGTTGGTCAATGGCCGACTGAACGCGTAACAATATACAAAAATAACATACACTGGAATTGAGGGGATCCCTTTTTTTTGGAGCCTGTTAAACTGAGTTCAACGCTTTTCTATAACAAAATATTCAAATCGACTAACGTTTGTATTTTTTTCCACATATTTTACATCCACAGGTGTATTTCGTCAAACAATACAATGAATTGTGTGATAGCGGCAAGAGTTGTATTTGTAATTCCAATAAGAACGTACCTTTTTGGTATGTATTAATGCATCAGAGTTGCGCTGTATCACTTTGAGCTTCGATAAAAAAGTGGGTCAGTGCCTGATTATGCTATATGTAGCGCTGAGTTATGAGAAGTGACTGTGATAGGTTTATGTCAAGCGGCATGCCGAACTATGCTGTGTTTTGTAGTTTTATTACTCTCAAATTTTTTTTTCATAAGTTTCTTGGGTGTAGGCAAAGGATATCGAGTGCGTAGTGACACGATCCTTGCAAACCTGCCTAGTTTCCGCCATATTCCTTACTCTTTTTATACAAATTCACCGGTTTTGGAGACCTTTGACCCTCTGACAAAACCTGGTCGATTTGATCGCGGAATATCATCAGTTTTATTTCATTTCATTTTTAAGACATATCGTCTTACTGATAGTTTAGTTTAAAGCACTTTCAGATTAAGTTGGCAGTCTGTAGTGCAATATAAAGACTATAATGTCAACTTAAACCTCGGAGTAATTTGGCGTATGTTTATCAATAATATGATTAAGGTTTAAGTCAACAGCTTTTGAACGACTTGAGCCTACTGCTATTTTTCTCAATATCACTATTTTTTGGCATATCCTTATTTCTTTGCCTTTCAATACTATGAGGAAAAAAAGGACGGAAAAGCATCTGTGATGTTCCTGGTGTTGTGGATGTCCATGGGCGGCGCTGATCACTTTCCATCAGGTGACCCACTTGCTCGTTTGCCTCCTCTTGTATAAAAAAAACCTTATCACTTGAAGTAGCCGCAGGTGAATTACGTTTGATAAAATGCGGTCTCAGTCGCGGCCAAGGACTAGCATTTCATAAATACCTACCTGCATTCGTATTTCGTAGAAACATCCAAACGCAAACCGCAAGAACAATTAAAATAAAAAACTTAAGAGAGGCTGAGGAGACAGTTGTTCCGTATGAAATGCTCGTCGACCTTGGATACTTTTAAGGCATATTCATTGCAAAATGGCCAACCAGACCTCACATCGTGCACCTTTCCTATAACTTAAACATATTAAAGTATTTTCGAGTCCTTTCAAGCGTAGCTTTTCGTTAAAGTGTCTGGAATAAAAGGATCCTAGTCTCAATCAACCTAGTTATAGATGACGTTTATTCTCCTACCATCAGGAAATTGTCAGTTGGTTTGTCTTCCATCTTGTAAACTCATAAAGGTTACTAAGTCGAGTCCATCATGACTCTTGGTAGAGTGATTAGCAACTTTAGGGATTCACCGCCTTAAGTATTCCAGCCGCCATAGTGTGTCATGTTTCATCATCTTCATGCCGGAGAGTAAAGTAGCTCTTATAGGTCCAACACCGAGATCACAGCTTTATCGTGCATCGTGTCCAATATTGTACCTATGTAACCATAGTCCTGCTGCAAAATGGGGGCCCAGTTTTAGATTTCAGGCTATAGACTGTTTAATTCATGATTAAGACCCGAAGGCTTCCTGAGCTTGGGGTTCCAGTGCATGGCACCATCTGGTTCTCCGATATCTACCCCATTTATAGTGTCAATAGGTCACGGTATTATCCCATAAAAAATTACAGTTCTGTGTCCGTCCGTTTTTAGCTATATGCGGTTCGGAGAACTCAAACAATTTTTTTTCAATCTGCATATTATATAAAACTAAATTCCTATTTTGGGTGGTCATCGCGTGACGCCTTTTCTGATGTGTTAGTATTATCAGGAGGTATTTATGACAAGAAAAGAAATGCAGGGAAAATAGAAAACAATGCTTTGAGTTTTGGCGCCATCGAGAGAAAAGATGGTCGAAGTTTTTTCATAATTATTGAATTTCGTGTTGATATTGAGTGAAATTAGTCAATTTTGGTGGCATTTTGTACAATTTTGTTCAGTTAAAAGTGCACAAATGAAATGATCATGAAGAAATTAGCGTATCGTGTATTTCCTCGTTGCCGCCAAATCTCATCACTGAGCTTGAGTAAACAGCCCACCGCTTTACCCAAGAGCCTGACATGACTTCCTGACGACCTATGACTGATGACTAATTAAAGTTAATTGAAATTGAAATAAAATTTGATGCAAATTTCTACTTGACTAATGGCTAAATACTAACGGGAAGGCCTAAACCTAAAGAAAGAAAGAAAAACAATGCTTTATCCACCAATGAGTTGCTGTTTTGAACCGAAATACTAGGTCAATTGTGCCAGTCTACCGGATACCGGATACCGGCTACCTTACCCTCCGGACTGAAACATGACACTGTCACTTCGACGGCAACAATAGGTTAGGCGCTGGATCCCTACCCGGACAAATTGCTGCAAAGCACTGTGCCACAAGTGGTCTTTCATGACTTTCAAGTTATGCTCGCCTTATACAAATTGCCTGGCAGAAAGGCTGACTGACTGGGTGACTCGGTTTTATAATTGTGCTGTGTTTTCGGGGATATAGGTTTGATAATAAAAAAACGACGGGTTGCACTCCGGGAGTGCCGGCAGAAGTGAAAACTTGAATATTAACGTTGTGCATTTTTGATATGTTGGAATGGTTAGGGAATAATTTTGCACGAATTGCTTTAATTATCAGTATGAAAGTACTAAAGTACTGCTAAGTACAATACAATATTCATTTATTGATATATTGCGCTATCGAACACAAACATGACAACACGAACATTCGCTCAAGCGCCCTGTGCCGTCTTACGAATTTTCGATCAGGTCACGTGTCCTGACGCGAGTTTAGAAGTTTTTACCCATTTCAAAAAAGTGCGCAACGCCGCTAAAGAAGTTTTCACTTAAAAAAAAACTTTATAGAGAATGGTGTGCTGTTGGTGGACGCTTATCTCGCTTGTGTTGCAACAGCGCATGTTGATGTCTCAAATTCGCTGTTTGATTATTTAACTGGAGCAAGCGCATAATTTAGGGATGCGAAATTTGTCACTTTCAGTTGAAAACCTTGTGAATATAAAGTTTGTTTTCAGCTCTGTTTAACCAATTACGAGAGAGAGGTTATGCTTTTCGCGTGTGTATCTTTAAGTGTCGTTTATCTGCCTTCCTGCCAGGCTTCTCGTAAGATCGCCTTGTTGGTCGAGTGGCTAGCGTACACGCCTAAATAAACTGACCAACAGTGAGGCTTGGGTTCGATTCCTGATCGGGTGAGGCATACTGGATAAATCGAGATTCTACTGAGTAAGAGTAACCCTACAGATCCTGGGACTTAGTATCTTTGGATGATCGTGGATTTCCTGGTTGTACTTCTGCCTATGCTCTGCTGAAGTACTGGCGTGAAGATGCGTTTTTATAAGAGAATCGCAGGTTAAACGGCGAGGTAAAACCGTGATGGCACGTAACTCAGTAATTCGTTCTTCAGTTCTAATTTGGTCGGTCGCAAATAAATTGTAGTCGATTACTGTTAATAGTTTTGTAATTGTTCACGATGTTGGACTTCATGACGTCTGACCAGGATAATTGTACGCGGGATGTGATGACCCCATCGTCATTGCCAATACGTATTCCTCTTGGTATAACGGCAGATAGAACATGTATGAGAATATGAATAAGAATTAATATGTTTTATGTTGATGTAATAAAATCAAATAAAATAAACATCATATTAATTACGTCTGGTAGGCCATTCCACCATTAAATTTAAACTAATGTAATTATTAAATACTCAAATTTAACACTTTAACTGTCCGTGCATTACATATAATGCACTGGGTAACTTGCTTGACACGTCCGTGCATAACATGAAATGCACTGTGTAGTATATCGCGTTGATCATAATGTCACAACATAATTGACGTGAATGGATGAAGACTAAATTATGTCAGAAAATCTATATTTTGAGTAAATAATATCAATGCTACCGTTTTACGCGATATAATACTACACAGTGTATTTCATGTTATGTAAGAACGTGTCAAGTCAGCTACCCAGTGCATTATGGTATAATGCATGGACAGTTAAAGTGTTAATTCTAAATATAACTCCGAAACTACTAGTCGGCTTATCAAATTTATATTTATTTAGATAATTTAAAAAAAAACAAGCATCTAAATTTGCATTCGCAAGTGACCGCGTAATGGCAAACAAAAAAAATACCGACGAGTTGATGACATCTTTTTTGTAGTTCATTAAAAGATAATATTATAGAGTAAACTAACTTTTGCTCGAGACCTAACATCCCGGCCTCAGGTTGGCAACGCACCATTACCACCTTTGGTGTCTCTAGGCGGCGGTAATTTCTTTAACATCAGGAAATCCGTATGCTTGTTTGTGACTAAAGTGAGTTAAAAATATTCAAAATCGCTAAAGTACTCACCGGGCCGGACAAAAAAAGGAAATGTGTTTTTCAAATTTCCTAATAAAAACGTTGTTGCCCGGGATCGGATATGTTGGCGCTATCACATTGTTTGATTTAGTGTCTTCGGCTAGTTGAGGATGCCCTGGTTGCACCTCCACCTACCTCTTCAGGGATATTTTCAGAGAGAGAGAATTAACCAAATTGTGAATCAATTTCTAATGAAACTAATCTAAAAAAAATATTTTTTTCCAATCTGCAAAAATTTTAAAAAAAGAGGCATGAAATTTAAAAACAAAAATTGTATTACATAATGAGTACTAAAAGTTGCAATAAATCTGTAGGGTGTAGGAAAGCAGAGGTGCAGTGGTATATACGCGGCGCATATCTCTTATCTTACTCGTAAAACCCTTACTTCCATTCCCAAATACGCCAAAAGTAATGTGAAGCTAAACTGTAACGATTGTGCCACTTGGCACTCGACACTCTGCCTACTCCGCAATGGATTTGGCGTAAAGAAATGTATGTAAAAATGTAGATTTTCCAGTAATGACGTCACCCAACGGTTCGTCCGTGCGAGTTTCACCTCGCATTTGTCTTCAGTTTTCGCAATCGGCTCTCAGTGGTATTTTACATTGTTTAAAATTCATATGTTCCCGTTTTAAGCAACGAGCGTTGTATGTTCTTATTTTTTAAGTCTCCAATTTATAAGAGGCTGACTTTTTTCTTTTTTTTTATGTTGTAAGATGGAGAAGTTCGGCTCTCCTGATAGTAACATTAAGTAACATCGTAATAATTAACCCATGTTAATAGATGTTTTCAGTATGAGTGATTCGTTCTTATGACCCGGATTTTACGCCGATTTTGCAAGTGAATAACGAAGATGGACTCCTTGTCGAGAGGAATAGGATAGGCAGTGGTAGACACCAGGTATCAGGGTGAGCTGCTGCAGAGAGCTCTACCACCAAAACACTGACTGCAGTAGAGTATACCAGAATGTCGAAAATATTCCAAGTTTTAAAAAAAAATTACGTCCATTTCTTTCTTTGGTTCATAAAAAAGTGATAAACATAAATATCTTCATGAAAATTCCCTTGCGTAATGGACGCTGACATTATGGCGGAAGGAATAGGTAAGGTGTTGGTACCAATCCGGATGAGTCGCTGCGTGACTCTACCACCTAGTAGGATGTCGCGGTGTTAGTGACGGTAAGCCTATGCTCACCTTTTACGAGGTGCCTGACAGAAAGGCGGATGGTCTATTCTGCAAAGCCTGGACCAACACTGGAAGCATTATAAAAATCTTCGCTGAAATTTAAAATATTTAAATGCCCATTATACTGAAAAAGGTATACAGTAGTACTATTTAAATTATACTCTTCGGCTATATTCGTCAAGCTTCGGAAATCTAAATGTATTTTAAAGATATCTATATAGAGTGGTTATTACACATATTTAATCATTTCGCTTAAATTTAGATTAGGTCAGCCAATCCTATCCTATTTAATATTATAAATGCGAAAGTTTGTAAGAATGTGTGTATGTTTGTTACTCTTTCACGCTAGAATGGCTAAACGGATTTGTCTGTAATTTGGAACACAGATAGATTGTGACCTGGATTAACATATAGGCTACTTTTAATCCCGATCGGGCTCCTGCGAAAACGCGGGCGAAGCCGCAGGTAACAGCGAGTTAAAGTTTTAATAAGTGTTAAGCCGAAGCGCACAATTTAAATAGTAGTACTGTACCTGACTCGCTACACACTAATAAATAAGTATAATTAAAAACATAATAACCCCCCACATTAAATCACGTCTTGTAAGATTTCGTAATTATTGTAGTAGGGTGAATATGAAATTTGTTTCGCAATTTTCTTTATTATTTTTGTGAGAATTCATGACGAAATAGAAGTTTTTGAATAAGCAGTAAAAACTCGTTCAGGTTCATTGTTTTGCTGATATATATTTCACCATAAATGAAAATGGTTTTCTCTTTGTTCATTATCTCCGGTCACTTTGTTTTCGTGATAATATGATACTACGAGGGCCATTCAATAAATTTTTAGCCTAAGAAAAAATAAAGAAAATTTTGAGAAAGTAAAGATTTATTTTTCAACATAGTCTTCTTTCAATTCAATACACTTGGACCAGCGATGCTCCAACTTTTTTAACCCGTCAAAAAAATACGATTTCCCGAGGTCTTCAAAATAGGCCTTTGTGGTGGCGATGACCTCATCATTCGACCCAAATCTTTTGCCGGCGAGTGACTTTTTCAGATTTGGGAACAAGAAAAAGTCGCATGGAGCCAAGTCTGGAGAATACGGTGGATGGGGCAGCAATTCGTAGCGCAAATTCGATCAATTTGGCCATGACAACGGCGGAGGTGTGAGCCGGTGTTGTTGTCTGGTGTGAGCAAACGCGGCACCCATCGCGCCGACAACTTTTTCATACCCAATTCTTCGTGCAGAATATGATGCACTGTCCCATCTGCGATGCCTACAGTCTCAGCTATCTCGTGAATCTTCAGTCGCCGGTCTGCCAACACGAGATCGTGGATTTTTTTTACGTTTTCTTCTGTAGTAGCCGCTTTCGGTGCACCTGGGCGTGGCTCATCAAAAACCGATGTGCGGCTTCGAGCAAACTCGTTGAACCAATTTTTGACGGTCGCCATCGAAGGAGAAGAGTCACCGTACACAGCATTCAAGCGCTCTTTGATTTCGCTGCCGTTTTCCCTTCCAAAAACAAGAATCTAATCACCGAACGATATTGTTCTTTT
This sequence comes from Calephelis virginiensis, assembly GCA_002245475.1. Classification (NCBI taxonomy): domain Eukaryota; kingdom Metazoa; phylum Arthropoda; class Insecta; order Lepidoptera; family Riodinidae; genus Calephelis; species Calephelis virginiensis. Next base: position 233,586 of record NJDC01000156.1, read on the forward strand.
TCCATTTTTGCAAAACCGACCGACACGCTCGCTTCCAAAGGCTGTCAAAACAAAACAAATGAAGGGAAAAGACTGAAAACTACTTGATAGACTTCAAAAAGTATTTACTGCACGATAGTAAAACTCTTTTGTAACAACAACGCCATGGGGCGATGAGGCTAAGTAATTATTGAAGGCCCCTCGTAGCTCACGCTTTTCGAGTTTTCATTCAATCAGATTCTGTGGTAGAATGACATCGATTTTGATGAAACATACTTTAGTTTTTAGATGGGACCTCAATATCTTGAAAATCCGGTCTAGCAGTTTTCTCGTAATAAACAAACAAGCAGACAAAAATCGAAATGTAATCAAAAAAGTGCATGGCTTCGGAATGATCGGGACGAAATCTTTTTTTTGGAATACATATATTTAACGTAGGTATAGATAAACATAGCTCGAGATATGTGTAAAGTATTTTCACGCCCATATCCCCAAAGAAATAGGCGGAGGCACAACCAGGACACTCACGACTAGCCGAAGACACTAAGTCCCACAAAAAATAGGTGGCAAGTCTATCGCCAACCGGGCACATATCCAATCGTTATTTTTATTAGAAAATTGTTAACGCAAATTTTAACCCGGATCTCGAATCCGGGACCTCAGGAAGCCAAGTCCGTCGCTGGACCGCTAGACCACAGAGGTGTTTATATGTATATGTGATATGTAGGTATATACTCAACTATCGTCTGTGTGGTCTAGCGGTTCAGTGGTTGGACTTGACTGCATGAGGTCCCGGGTTCGAATCCCGGGTCGGGCAACAAAAAGTAGGTTTGTGTTTTCCAATTTTCTAATAAAAAAAATGTTGCTCGGGATTGGATATGAGTCCGGTCGGCGATAGGCTTGCCACCTATCCCATTGTGGGACTTAGTGTCTTCGGCTAGTCGTGTGTGCCCTGGTTGTGCCTCTGCCTACCTGGATGGATATGGGCGTGAAGATACCTAATTATACTTATATACTCAACTATACAGAATGCCAAAGCGTTGTAGTCCACATATTTTTACGACGTTGAAACATTTCAAAATAATCATAACGTATCATAACATTACAAATGCGAAAGTTTGGATGGTTGTAAGTTGCCCAATCACATCGCAACTGTTGGAGTTATTTGGTATTGCCCACGAAATGCACGCATCATACATTAAAGCGTGTTTTAAATACTTGAAAATTAACTATCTTAATAATCTTTTTTTATTAAAAACTAACGTACTGAGAGACGTTAATATTTTTAGGCCATTACACACTTGTATACAATACATACATTCGGAAATTGTTACGAAATGTTATTTCGAAAAAGCATTCAAACAAGCAGGCAGATTTCCAAATGGTAAGAAATTCACGCCGTCTAGAGACACCAAAGGTTGTAATGCGTTGCCAACTTGAGGCCGGGATGTTGGGCCTCGAACCAAAGTAACTTTATTGACTATCTTACTCTCTGCGCCGCTGAAACACGTCAAAGGCAAGCAATGGCGTTATGGCGCTGCGGCAGGAATAGGTACCAATCCGGGCGAGTCGCTGCAAAACTCTACCTCCTAGTAGGATGTCACGTTGTTAGTGATGGTAAGCTTATGCTCGCCCTTTACGAGCTACCTGGCAGGAAGGCAGATGGTGTATTTTGCAAAAGTGTCCGGACCAACACGGACAAAACATCAAGTCCGTAAAGGAGTTCGAATGTATGTTGCGGGTCATAATCATTTATTAAGTTGACATTTTCAATACAAAATTGTTACTTAATGATAGATTAAACCTTAATAGACGTCTCTAAGTACGGCCGTTAGACCAAAACTTTGTATATAGTTTATTGAACAGAGTAAAATGTCAACTTTAGGTTTCTAGTACTTTAGGTTTGTTTTCTAATATGTAAGAGTTTAAAGAAATAACTAGATATAATCTATCTTCTATCTAAAAAAAATAATCCTCACTTCCCTTGGTTATCGCGTCACGCCTGAAGGGATGTACTACTACTACCAACTTTCTTTTTTTGCTGTATTAGTTATCGTTAGGAGAAGGTCCTTACGCAGAAAAAACCGGGAAAATTGAAAAAACGATGCTTTAATCCATAGAAACTGTCAGTACCTGTTAATGTCAAGGGATACGAAGTTCGCCGGATCGGCTAGTATAAAATAAATATTAGAAATAAATAGACATAATAGTTAAAAAAACGACTTCATAAACCATATTTCAATGTGTATTATTAAATATACGGCGAAGAATAAAAGATTGAGACAAAATAAAATACTGTTCTATATAAAATATAATTTCTCAGAAGCTTCCCGGGTGATGTAGTCCAGTAAGTAGGTGTGAAACTCGACGATACTTTATAAATTGGCTGAACAGGGCGGACTTCTCGTATACAACATAACTTCACGCAATGTCCCTAACGGGATAGATAGAGAGTATCAAGTGCCAAATCTCACGAATCTCGCAGACCTGTCTAGATTCCACCATATTCATTAGCCTTCATACAAACATGCCGGTCTCGGAGACTCATGACACCACTTTCGAATAATATCAGAGCGATTTGATCGTGGAATGTCAACCTTGGTCTACCTGGGTACCTACATCCATCCATCTATTTTTTTTCACACCAATAGATTTAGTTCCGTAGAGGCTCTACGCTCTACGACAAATTTTGGCGTAGCTTTGGTTACTTAAGGTTGCTATAGACCCAATACAAAGTGTTGAAAGTAGATTCATATTCGTCTTATGAAAACATTGAAAGTGACAAGGTGAAATATACCAAAAAATAAACATTTTTGTGGTAATTTAATACATTTTTGAAATGAAAATGTTTGCAGCAACTCTCGATTTAGGATCTGTGTTTTTATTATCAAACAAAATCAATTAAATGAATTGTACTTCACCACATAAATGACAGTACTTTTATACCGATAATTAATAAAAAATCACAACGTTAATATTCAAGTTTTTACTACTGCGGGCACTCTTGGAGTGCAACCTGTTGATTTGTATAAATGTATATAAAAACCTTCATTTTTTTTACTAAAAGTCGATATTTTACAAAATCAAAAATGTGTGCCGAAATTAAACTGAACCTTTTATGACTTTAAAAAATCAACAAATGATTTTTTTGGGACTAAAAAAAGTATCTTCATTTCCCCGAAGAGGTAGGCAGAGGCACAACCAGAGCACCCACGACTAGCGGAAGACACTAAGTCCCATAATGTGATAGGTGGCAAGTCTTTCGCCAGCCGGGCACATCTCCAATTCCGAGCAACATTTTTTTTTGTATAAGAAAATTGGAAAAACCCAATTTTCTTTTTGTCGCCCTACCTGGGAATTGAACCCGGGACCTCATGCAGTCAAGTCCAACCACTGAACCGCTAGACCACAGAGGCGATTTTTTTGGGACTAAATGTTAATAATCCACTAGTAGCGATTCCAATTTCCAATTTGCACAAAATCGAGATTTGAGTAACCCTGTAGGGTTACTCTTGGATCTCTATATCATTAGAATTGGAAATTGAAATCGTAAATGTCATTTTAGGTGCTTTTGAACACAGTACTTACAGATTATTAACATTTAATTCCAAATAGTTAGATATGTGCACACTGTTGTGCACATATCTATGTATACATACATATATATATATGTGGTAGAATATGTTGGTACGAATAAGTATTCTGTAACAACTTTTAAACACACATATTCCGCAAATAAATAAATTTCATTTTCATTTAAAAAAAATCAATGAATCCGATAAAATATTGTTGACTATTAACTAAATGACCACAAATTCGCCAGTATTTGTGGTCAAGAGTACCTAAAACGGCATACTCGATACCATTTTCCAATATTCTAAAGCTTCAAGAGTAACCCAGCTGCTCTGGTAAGGCTGTTTTACTAAACCGGACGAATTATAACGGAACTCTACCACCTCGTCGCTATCATGACGTCCATGATATGTATGTATGAGTGTCTCTTGTCTCTAGCTGGAAGGCTATTGGTTTTTTATTTTTGAAGGAGTCCGAGGTCACATACATACTATGCAAATTGTTTCACCTTTGATATACAGACAAACAGCAAATTATCTATTTACAAATGTCTTCTTGACATCTTATAAAAGTATTATAAGATTCAAATTGAAAAATCAATACATATAAAACACCATTAAAGTGTGTCAAGGCAAAGACGTACTTTGATGTCTGACAGCCGAAACACAGCTTATTGACGTTGTCCATTGCACGCTTGTTGACGGCACGGTATGACGCCAATTGTGGGCAAACGTCTTCTAACTTAATATTATTTTTTTTACCCAAATAGGAGGATAATGTTTGGCACGGCCTACAGCCCAAACGGCTTCACGGTATTTGAAATTAGACTTGTCAGATTCGAATAGTAGTAGTGACATAGGCTGTACAAATTTTAAAAATGGCGCCCGCAAACGAGAAAAACGCGGGATTTGATTTATTTTTCTTAACAAAGCATGATCAAATCAAATTTATTAGGAAATTAATTTAATCAAATTAATTTGCTAATAAAGCAAAGAATTATTATAGGTATCAAATGAAAGCTAACAAAAAGACTTTAAGCGGCCATGTATGCTAAAATACGTAAGCAATATACTGTTTTTTTCATACAAAGCATTTATGGATCTTGGTGACAAAAATACACAAGATTAACATTAATATGCTTTATAAGACTAGTGTTTTCAAAACACGACTCATTTCACTTTGCTCGATAGAAAAAAATCAAAAAGTTAACCCTTTTTTGAAAGCAAAACCCATCTGTCTACTTCAATTATGAAAATATCGACACCAGATTTAACATAGACATAGATAAGTATTATACCTAAAAGATAACTGTTTCAGTTTTATATTTTTTTTCAAATTACTTTTATAGTGTCAAAAATAGTGATTTGGCGCTTAAGACATTTACTATAGAGCGCAATATTTCATAGTAATCATGGAACGGGGAGTGCGCTGATTGGCTCTTCTGGCCGGCTAAGTATGGGGCCCTAATTAAAAATATATAAATCCTATTACGTTTAATAGCTGTTATTTCTGAAGGAAGTTTTTTTATTTTGTATAAAATATATATTTAATGTATAAAATATAGTTAGGGGGAATTTTTCAAAATAAGTTTTCAGTTTCATAAAAACAACTGAGCTCATTATTAATTCAAAAGGTTTATTGGGATTACCTACCTATATTTTTTCTGTTATAAAAATGAATCCCCATTTCGCGTGGTCATTGCATCACGTTTGAAGGAATAGACCGATTTTGCTAATTCTTTTTTATGTAGGTTATTGTCAGGAGAAGGTTATTGTAAAAAAAATTGGGAAAAAAGCAGGGAAAATGAAAGAAAAAACAATGCTCTAATACATAAAAACAGTTCGGTAGATGTCAAGCGATACGAAGTACGCCGAGTCGGCTAGTCTTCAATAGAAACTAATGTAATTAATTCTTCCAGAGACGTAAACGTCAAAAAGTGTCATTTTTATTAAAGTTTATATTTATTTTTAGCAAAATTTAAATAATTTTGTTTCGATTTTCAAACTTACTCAAAGAATTTAGAATGTTGTGAACTAATTAGTACACATAAAAAGTTGTTGTTAATTATTCATTCTCAAAGGTCTAATTTTATGATATTCGTTACTAGGTGGTAGAGTTCGCAGCGACTCACCCGGATTGGTACCACCGCCATAACGTCCAGTTTGGAGGGTAAGGTAACCGGTAAACTTAATTTTGCTCGAGGCCTAACATCAAGTTGGCAACGCACCATTACCACCTTTGGTGTCTTTGGGCGACGTGAATTTCTTACCATCAAGAAGTCCGTCTGCTTGTTTGCCTTCCAATATAATATAAAAAACGGTTCGGAACATTTGGAACATATAATATAAATTGCCTTTTTCCTATACTTAAAAAAGCGTATTAATTCTTTTAAAGATGAAAAACTTTGATCTCGTAGTCGTTAAACGATTTACAAAACATCGAAAAGTTTCACAATGTGGCCTCTTTACATACATGTTTACATCTTTTTGTTTTTTTGTTCACGCGTAAGCCTAGATTTCACCCGTCCAAAAAGGGAAAGTTCTCAATTGGTCAGTTTTTTTAATCCCTGGCGGAAAAAGAAGGGTGTAAGTGACGTGTCTGTGTGTGCCGTGTGGCATCATAACTTTAAAACGGTTGGACCGACTTTGATGAGGATTTGCTTATTAGAAAACCGATGTGATCGAGATGGTTATTACTTACATTATAATATGTAGGTTTTGTCATGGATTATTGAATATTTTTAATTTTAGTGTTATTTTGTTACTATTGCTCCTCCGACTTTTATTGGATTGTAATGGTTCTTTATTTTTAAGGTAGGTTACTATTACATCTAGATAATATTATTTTTGATTTTAAGGTTTATATAAATTCCATCAAAATCTGATTATTTGTAGATGATAATATATAATGTGACCGATCGAATATTATCCGAGGGTGGTGTCAAGAGTCTCGGAAACCGGCGTGTTTGTATGAAAAGGGAAATTAATGTGAAGGAAACAGACAGGTTTGTCAGGATCGTAAGATCTGGCACCACATTCTCTCTGCCTACCCTGTAAGGGACTTGCCGTGAAGATATGTATCTATATAAATTAATTTGGATATTCATAAACAGATGCCATTTCAAATAATATTCGAATCGTGCAATCAGTTTTAGTTTAAAATGGCTGATATTGTATTTTTAAATGTCATATTTTATTTTCATTGCGCTACTAAAGAAATGTGAGCTTTGTTTCTATTTTTGTAAAAATACACAACATAAGAGTATCTTCACGCCCATATCCCCGAAGAGGTAGGCAGAGGTACAACCAAGGCACCCACGATTAGAGGTGGCAAGCCTATCGCCAACCGGGCACATATTTTCCAATCCCAACCAACATTTTTTTTTCTTAGAAAATTGGAAAAATCCAATTTTCTTTTTGTTGGCTGACCCGGGATTCGAACCCAGGACCTCATGCAGTCAAGTCCAACACCCGGACCGATAAACCACAGAGGCGATAACAACATAAGAGTTCTTAACAAAGTTTTCTTCAAAGCGTTTTACAGTCTGTAAAAAGAATTATGCAACTTAGTAAAGTTTATTGCAGTTTTTCCCTGTGTTGGTCCGGGCTCCTTTGTAGAATAGACCACCTGCCTTCATGTGCCAGGCAGCTCGTAAAAGGCGAGCATAGGCTTGCCGTCACTAGCACCGTGACATCTGACTAGGTGGTAGAGTTTCGCAGAGACTCCCCCGGATTGGTACAACCGCCTTACCTATTCCTGCCGCAATAACGTCATGACATGTTCCGGTTCGGAGTGTAAGGTAGCCGGTAAACTTACTTTTGCTCGAGGCCTAACATCCCGGCCTCAGGTTGACAACGCACCATTACCACCTTTGGTGTCTCTAGGCGGTGTTAATTTCTTACCATTAGGAAATACGTCTGCTTGTTTGCCTTCCAATATCATAAAAAAAAAGTTTTACTGCAATTAAACCGGCTACAATTATATATTTACCACGTCGAGATTTCTCCATTATTTTCTCGGAAAATTGCTAATGATTCCGAAATGATCCCACATGAATTTTATCATCGTCCTACTAGTCTGCCTCTATGGTCTAGCGGTCTGGCGTCGGACTTGAGTTATTTGGGTCCCGGGTTCGATTCCCATGTCGTTAAACAAAAAAAAGAAAATATATATTTCAATGTTTTATTAAAAATAACGTTTCCCGGGATTGAATATGTACCCGGTTGACGAAAGGCTTGCGCGTGTTTAGGCTAGTCGTGGGTGCCTTGGTTGTGCCTCTGCCTACCTTTTATTGGATATGAGCATGAAGATATTATTTTATCCCACTAGTAATTTTGAGTTACCCATTGAAAAAGACGTCGTCAATACAGTTGAAAATTTATTAATTATAACTCAAAAACAATAAAAATAATGATCGACTTGGGGTCCCATGGATTCATGACCTACTTTCCAAAAAATAAATCATTAAAATCATTTGTCGAGTAATCGTGCAACATAAAAAATATAGCCGAATTGATAAGCTCTTTTTGGGATCAATAAAAAAGTACATAAAAGACGTTCATTACAAAAGCTAAAAATATGCATATAGGTACCAATAGAACAATTATTGTCGGTCACTGGGTGATAATATCGGTGATAAACGGCACAACGGCGAACGCCCATGTAGGTCAGGCCCGCGGTGAAATTGGGTCACACAGGGATAAATTAGGCCACTCTTTGTCCTTCCTACCGACCTTTATTTGTTTACGCAAACTAAATTTTCTTCTACACGTTGTGTTTGGATTTCAAACAGAGTTTTGTAAACAATTTATGTTTTGATACTGTTGTTTTAGGTTCTATAGATTGTGATAACATATTTAATTCGCCTCTGAAGTCTAGCGGTCTGGTATCGGACTTGACTTCCTGAGGTTCCGTGTTCGAGCCCCGAATCCGGTAACAAATTAAAAATAGATTTTCAATATTCTAATAAAAATAACATTGCCCAATACGTGCCCGATTGACGATAGGCTTGCCACCTATCACATTGTGTGACTTAGTGTCTTCGAATAGTCGTGGGCGCCTTGGTTGTGTCTCTGGCTGCCTTGCTCTCCTCTTTTTGGTTTGATTGCCTTCCTTGGTTTTAATTTATTCAAAACTAACAGTTTACCCGCGAATTCGTCAACCTAAAGTACTTACGATTGTCATACACAGTTCTGTATCACAAACTATCATCGCTTCTTAATATCCTTTGGGGGTTGTGTGCTGTGTTGTGTGCGTTCCATTTTCACGTCAAAACGGCTGTACCGATTTGAGTGAATTTTAGTATAATAATAGATTAGACCTTGCAAACGAATACGGGTCTTTTTTTACATTTCAACGCATTTCTGTGAAGAAGCTAAATAACTTTAATATTTGAACGAATCCGTGGCTAATCTCTAGTCACCTTATTTTTCTTGCTGAGATACACTGTTCATATCGTAGTGCAGTTTTAGAGTGACTATGTTAATATGGTTATGTCTTAAACCTGTTGAAAAAAAAACACTGAATTTGTGGTGTGTTTTAATAGCCAATTAGAAATATCTTTGATGTCATAAAAATCACCGCCAAATCTGGCACACATAAGGTTCTTTGGCAAATAGCTCTAATTTATCTGGTCGCAAAATAAGAAAACTATATCAATACACAGCTGCATATAATAAACACCCACACATGAAATTACAGACATCTATCACTCAAATACGTGCCGGTCGGGAACCGAACTCGAGCCTCATGGTAGGTCGGTGACAATAGGAGTGTACGCTAACCCCCTACCAACGGTCATCAATGTTTCTTACAAACAGAAGGTTAGTCGGCTTGTTCGTCTTTAATAGTTTAAAAATACTAGCTGTCCCGGCGACCTTAGTCCTACTCATTCAGTTTAAATGAGAAAAAATTATATCTTGATTTTCCTAGTTTCCTCGCAGTTTTTCCCATGAAAAATAGAAAATGTAGGGTTCGGTTTTTTAATGCCATTTCATAAAAAAATCTACCCCAAAAATAAAACACATCTTTTGGGTTGCGCCACCCTTATTACAAATACAGATAACAACTTATTCTCAGGCCTACCGAGAGGGTTTATACAATTTCATCAAAATTGGTTCAGTCATTATTCGGAAGTGAATAGTAACTAAACACTGTGGCATGAAATTTATAAATAACTAACTGCCTGTTCCGGCTTCCCTCGGATGGTATTTTTTTGATCATATCGAATGCCAGACCTCAGGATCCTGACAAACCTACCTCGCTCCTATCACATTAAATACCCTTTTCATACAAACACGCCGGTTTCGGGGATTCTTATCTCTTATTATAATATCCGAGTGATCTGATTTGATCATAAATAGAGGTTGTAAACGATCCTATCTTTCAAGTTGGATCAAACTGCACACGGTGTGCAAATTTGCTTGAAATCGGTTAAGTAGTTTAGGAATCCATCGCGGCCAAACAACGTGACACGTAATTTATATATATCAAGATAAATAATATTTTTTTCCTTTGTTGGTCCGGATCCTCTTGAGTAGAATAGACTATCTGCCTTCTACCAGGCCGCTTGTAGAGGCGAGCACGGCTTAAAATATAGGTCAGTGACAACAAGACCACTTCAAGAAATCTACAAATAAATAAACCTTATCCTGTTATTTCCAATTCATTATTCCATTTATTACAATATATGGAATCTAGACCACGAAAGGAGCGATTCCAATATAACTACAACCTTTATGACGCTGACCTATTGACCTACTAACATAGTGCACTTGACTCGCATATCCAAAACGTCGTACCTCGCGACCCCTTGCTACCCATTCCACATCACCAGCCCCTCTAAGTCTCTAGCCCCTTTGTAAAAATTCATAATGCGCATTATCGATTTAAATGACCGCTTTAACATTACGCTTATTAACATATTAGTTTATTAATTACTGGTCTCATTAAAAAAAATCGATATGAAGTATTATTTATAGTAACTAAACCAGATAAAAGTTAGCTATTAAGTATTCATAATATAGGTTAACTGCAAAATGACAAAGGTTTTACTGACCTACATTTCCTGTATTCTAGGGAAAATATTGACGTCAAGGAAGTTATTGTGTTTACAAATTGGATATTACAGGCACAGTTTGTGCAAGAAACTAGCTAATTTATATTCTTTTTTTCTTGAATGTTTGATTCGAATAGTATTTTTTTTACAAACGTATATATTCGCTTCAATTTATTACTTTAATAGTCTGTTATTTGTTATTAATTCCTGATCCAGTAGGTTTTTATTCCAATTACGTCAATCTAACAATTATACCACTTTCTTTCTCTTTTTGTCAGCTTTGACGGTATGGTTTAAACAATACTTAACATTATAATTAAATTAATAATGTGAATAACTAAAGTCAATTTAGTTTGTCCTACATAAATTACTCGTGAATAGTGAGCAAAAACTAAATCTATAGAATCGTGCTCAATTATCTCATTATATATTGTAATTTCACATTTAATAGTGTATTCAATTCAATTCATTAAATGGCTGAACAAATAATTCAGTGGAAAAAACTAATATAATTATCGCTCGCATAATGTTCAATTGTATCTCGATTATAATATAATCACCGGCCAGTCTATTGCGCGGTGTTATGTTGTGTTACATCAGCGCGCGTCAATGGGTATGGGGAAAGTATGACGTCAGTTGTGCGCATGCGAAGAAAGCAAAGTTGCGCTTGCGTCGACTTGTAGGCACACTTTTGCTTTCGTAGGAGGCCGTGGTGTGCGCCGTCTGCACGATAGCGAAAACGACACACTTCGTACACCACTGTCGCTTTTTCATCCGGTATTCAGGTTTTGATTATGAAATCGGAACTTATTGACTCATTGCGACTTTGTCTCTTAATGTTGAATATTTATTAAGTGCAGGTGATACGCGCATAAATTACACAATGTTATAGATTTAGATCTAAATTTACGCTTTCCTAATGAAGTATTCGTTTTTAATGTTTTAGACTATAAAGATAGACGAGACGAAACAATAGATGAGAATGTAAACATTGGAGCGTCACTGTTCAAAACGTTTAGGAAGCACGTGGTGGAAGAAACGGCTTTAGATTTAAAGACTTTCAAAAGAATTTCAAGAGGCAGTTTTCTCTTTAATGAAAAATGATTATATACGACCAATAAAAAGCCCATTGGTGGTATTAAAACAATATTCGTTAGATGTAATGTCATTGAGGGCAAATTCACCTCTGAATTGTGAGCATTAACGTGTAAGGGATAAATCTATTTTTTCAGGGCGTCTAAGCTTACTCTTGCTAAGTAACCCAATTACAATTCTCATTGCTTAGTTTCGTTGTTGCTATGATGTAATGTGAATTATTTGGGTACACCGTACAGGGAGTGTGCGTGGTTGTGGACTCCGCACGTTGCCATCATAATTATTCTACGCACGTGTTGCCTTATGTGCAGTGGTTCTACGTTCAGTGCCTTAGAATACGTCGAATCACGTTACATAGCGAGCACGAGGCTGTCACAACCAGTCACTCGTTCGTGACCCGTTGACTGATTTTAGCCAAAAGTAGGTCAAGATCTTTAATTTATTTAGCTTTTTATATTAAATGCTACTTGTTGCCGTTCAAAATCATGTCTTTTTATATCCAGTTTCGTGTTACATGATTATGTTGACAAAAATGGAAATTACTATTAATAATGTCATTTCCATCAGAGCTGAAAGATGGTACAGTGGCAAAACGATTGAAAGTGTGTCTCTTATCATGTCACTTCAATTAAGAAGATATAGTGAGGTCACGGCTTGTTAATATCGCGTTGTAACGAGGTCCTAAGGCACAGATATCCCAAATTTCTTCGTCAATTCCAAAATTTTGTAAGCTCATGATCGCTCCTAATTTATGGACTGTAAAATATTTTAATTACATTATTGATATCTATGTCAAGTTTATATGTCGAAAAGCGGGTAATGAAAAATAGTTTTTTTACTAGTATAAGCTAATGCTACCAAACTCTTTGTGTATGATGGTGCTATAGAATTTTAGCCGACTGCACCAATATAAGTTCTTTTATCTGTTTTGTCGATTGCGATTAGATAAAATTACAAATATTGGTTAAATTATACATTTTATAGATACATTTTAATAGAAATCAAAAGATAAAATAATCAATATTTATATGCAATATAACATCCTAGTCGCTGTTTTGAATATGACTGTTCATGTTCATATAAACAATTCGAATTCCTCAAATAATTGGTTTCTATGAAAATGGCAACGGCACAATTACCATAGCTATTCGGTAAATTCTCTTTGAGGAACGCTGTAAGCAGTAGTCAGGGCTCTCCCGTCCAAATATTGGGAAATATGGATGAGTACTCTACTAGTATTTTTCGCAAATTTATTTGATTCTCTTTGTTTTGTACATTGAGACTGCTTTCTTGTGAAATCTAGTGTATAATTTATCAACATTGATTACTTCATGATAGGGTAACAAGTTGATTAGTAATATTATTAACCCGTCCATAAATATAAATTTAAAATAGAAAAATTAATTTAATAAGTTTAGGATTGGCAGTATCCATATTTTTTTATCAAATTTAAATTTTAAAAAATTCAGATTTCAGGCCGAAGGATATTTTATGAAAAAGTGCCTATATAAGATCGATTAATTCGAGCTTTGCGTATTTTAAATTAAAATATCAATAATTAAGGTAATCTGAATATGAAGTCTTAAATAACATACTAGTTCGTATGAAGTTAGTACTGTATGAATATTCCTTAGACGTGAATACGTGTTTGAACTAAATGCAATTTTTTTAGTTCTCTCAGTAATTAGAAAAACCCTAATTTTCGAAGTAAAAAAATACATAATTTGTATCGCGAATTGATGAGCGTGAGTATTGTTACTGATTGTGGCCACTCAGACCGCGAGGAAGATGGTTCTGTTTGTAAAGTGTTATCTACGCGACAGCTATTGCTGTGCGAACGTAAACATGTTGTTGGCGGCAACCCTGCCCTGCTGCGGCACCGCGCGCAACTGGGTCAGTGGGCCGCCCCCCGCCCGCGCGGTGGCGCAACCGCGCGAACGCGCACTAACATAGACCTGGATCGCGGGAAAGTGGGTCACCGACTCACTTTCACTTATTACATGGGCTCCTAATCGTTTTCCATTGTGCCAGCGAGCGGGGGTTTGCGGGCAGCGGCGGGGCGCGCATGCGGGAGGCGCCGGCACGCGCGCCTTGTCGCCGGCCGGCCGCCAGTCGATCGCGAAACGTTCCTTGAGTGGTACATGTGCAGCAGTGACATTTGTACTTGTGCGATCGTAACGACGCGTATCGTCAACAAACTGACATCGCTCTATTGACAAGTTTTGTGTGGAACCGTTACCGGCGTCTTAAACTTTTTTGAACATATACACTAAAGACAAAATGGGTCGGATTTACGTGTCTTTAATTAAAGTGCTTGAACAGGTGCAGCCCGCGAGCGGCAGATAGTGTTGCGGTCAGACCGCCAGTGAACTCAGTGACTGTGTGAACGTTGTCGCGGTTGAACGCCGCTGTAGGGATTTGTACCAAGTAGCCGCTCCGTGCGGCTGAGCATGACGATGGACCAGCAGACAGGCCTCATGTCCCTCAACATGTCCGCATTCGATTTGAGTCCGGGCCCGGAAGGTTCGGGCTCCGGCAGTGGGCCATCCGGTGCCTCACAGCAATATGTGCCGCAAGGCGCAGCTTATCAATGTACATCAGAGCAACAACCTTTTGGCTACGCCAATCTCGACGCTTCATATCTATTTCCAACAGGTGCTGGTGGAGAAGCTGGAGCGTATCTGCCTGCCGCTGGCACCGTTTGTGATCAAACCGATACGAAGGATGTGATCGAAGAGTTATGTCCAGTGTGCGGAGACAAAGTTAGCGGCTATCACTACGGGTTGCTTACCTGCGAGTCTTGTAAAGGTTTTTTCAAGAGGACCGTACAAAACAAGAAAGTGTATACGTGCGTTGCAGAACGAGCTTGCCACATTGATAAGACCCAAAGAAAGCGGTGTCCTTTCTGCCGCTTCCAAAAGTGTCTCGATGTCGGCATGAAACTTGAAGGTGAGTTCACTCTATTTTAAATCTTAGTAATTTTAAGACTCAAAAACTCTACCAAAGAATAATTTCAAAAGTATTATTCCCTTGTAAGTACTCTGCGAAAACAGGTCTTTAGGCCGAACTCACGACACAAAAGAATGTAGGCCGCTCGGGCTAGGAACAACCCAGATGCCAGATGGTATTACATCACACGCCGTAAGTAAATGCACTGGCAAAGTTTTGAGAAACATAACATAATATGCTGTGTCTGAAGTCTGAAATATTTTCCTCTTTACATTTACAAATTTTGTTTCTGTTAAGTAGTAAGTAGTAATTCAACTTTTGCATCAGTATTTTGTACTTCTTGTAGTAGAAAGGTTTACGTCATTATGTTTGATCAAAATAATGATATTCTCTTTAAATCTTTTTTTTTGTATCTGTTATGACTTATGGTATTTTTAACCTTAATTAGGTCTAAAAACAATCGATATAGTATTCGTGTCATTAGCAAAATATAACATAATAGAATACTCATAGCTACTACTTGACAGTTAATTGTTATTATAATTTATATACATAGGTGTCAAGTCTTCAAAAACTAGTATAGAAATTCTCTGAGAAAAGGTACGCAATTGGTGTTTCCTAATTTTTGATGTTGCCACTGAATTTGGCAATTGTTAGACAACTTGTTGACTAAATGTTGGGAAACAGACCAGTGTTTCAATTTAATAATTATTTTAAAGCTTAAGTATTAGTACAAACTAGTTTATTGGCTAACATACTAATACTGTCCCCATTATCATGTAAATAAATTATTGTCCTTCTTTCTTTTGAAAAAATACGTTCTTTAACATAACATTACCTTGTTAAAAATACGTGTTTTGCATAACGACTCGACATATTTTTCGAATATTTTTCAGTTAATTTTTTCTCAGTTAAGTTTCAGTTTTTGGTTACAGCTTCAATTCTACAATAGTATATATTTTATATAATTAGCTAGGTAGATTGAACATAATCCTGTCTGGTATGTCAATACTCTCTCTACCTTTTTTTAATCAATACCATCGATTACTCTTAAAGGTGTCTTCTGGTATTTCATTATAATCATAGCAAAGGTTTGAAAATAATTGCTGCAATACATCGACTTCATGTAATAAATTTCGGTGAAGGTCGTTGTTTGATGTTGAATAGCCTATAACCTTCGTCAAACATTGAATGACATTTTTACTGTTGTCATCGGCTGAATGTTCATTAATCGATGAAAAAATAATAGTTAACCAACTGTATTTATCATTATATTAACTTTTGCGTTCTTTGACTTTATTGAGAGTTTTAATTCTTATTCCAAACTTCAATTCTAAAAAATGCGCAGTTAATGTTACTAGAATTGTGTTTCGTTAATTATTATTATAGTGTGAATATCACCTGAACATGTGTATTGTGCAATGATTTAGTTATTGTCTTTAATCATGCTTTTTATTTTTTTTTAATACTATATGTAATCATCATACTGTATGTATCATAATACGCGTATGAGAAATTGTTAAAATTTTTGAAATCTTTATGCAGCCCTTTAAGCCACACACAGAATTGGTAACATTTTTGGTTCCTTTTTTTGAAACACCTGGTTTCAAAGTACTTATTTTAAATATCCAAATAAACCTAACCATGAATCACTTTGGTTTCAAATTATTTTGCTTTCAGTGTACTTTTAACTACTTCAGTAAAATAAGTGGCCCATAAGATGAGCATGTTTAATGTTCACAAACAACATTACATTAGAGGCCACATGAGAACAAGTAATAAAATTGATACAATGGACATATGAACCTAAACGCGATGTCGTCAAAAATTATCAAGATCTAAAGCATAGTTCAAACGGATTACATCAAATACTTTTATATAAGTATTTAAAAATATTAGGGCTACTTTCGCAAGAAACCTATACATTTGTGAATGAGCCTGAATTAAGTATTGTTTATATTAAGTCTTCGATGATGCCAAACTCAGACTCCATTGTAGAACTACAGTATAATTTCATTGACACAGATGTGTTACATTTTAGTACGTGACATTAAAAATAGTAGAAAAGAAATTCGTTTATTTCACACATACCATACACGAGACACTTGAGACGCCTCTATATTCTACCACCGAATCGGTCAAAAACCACATACTGAAGATCCGGCGAAATAAATTCAATGTACTTGTTGACTTTTTGACCTTATAAAATTTAATTATGAAGCTTATTTTATTGTCCTGGGATATAGTTTTTTTCATCTTTCGATTCATCCTTATCCTTGTCCCGGGTTCGTCGTGTTATACTCTTTAACACGAATTTCGGTTATTAGCATCTTCACGCCCATGTCTCCAAAGAGCTAGCCAGAGGCACAACCAAAGCACCCACAGCTAGCCGACGACTCTATGTACCACTATGTCATAGGTGGCAAGCCTGTCGCCAACCGGGTACATTTCCAATCCCGAGCAACATTTTTTTTATTCCTCCTCCTTGTGTCGCATTCCTCAATCCTGAGGGTTGTGACCTCCCGTAGGTAGAATTTTATCACGGATGATCTTCCGCCATCTCGGCCTGTCTTCAGCATCGTTTACGCGTCATGGAGGCTGGTTTCAAGCGTTGCTCGGATTTGGTCTGACCAGCGTATTGGACCACGGCCTCGAGGTCTCTTTCCTTCGATTTTGCCCGTTACCAAGAGCTTCTCGAGGTTATCCCAACTCCTTCTGGCTATATGTCCGAAGTACTCAAGGACTCGACGTAGACATATGGTTGAGAGTCTAGTTGGGATTTTCAACTCCTTCAGTATCGATAGGTTGGTACGCCGCGCTGTCCAGGGAATCTGCAGTAACCTTCTCCAGCACCACATCTCGAAGGCATCGATGCGGTTGCGATCAGCTTTCTTCAGAGTCCATGTTTTGGCCCCATAGAGGAAAATGGAGAATACAAGGGTACGTACTAGTCTGAGCTTGGTACCCTTAGATAAGTTACGATCCTTCCATACCTTATCGAGCCGCGACATAGCGCTCTTGGCCATCCCAATGCGCCGAGGAATCTCGATCTCACAGGAACCGATGTTGCTTATGTTGGAGCCCAAATAAACGAAATCATCGACGGGGTCGAGGTTCAGTGCGCCAGTGAGTTGCTGTGTGGCGAATAGATCTACCATCATGACCTTTGTCTTGTTTCTGTTGTTTGAAAGACCCAAAGCAGAGCTGGCCCTTTCTATCTTTCCAAGAAGTTCGATGAGTTCGGTTTCAGATGCGGCTATGAGAGTGGTGTCATCTGCATATCTGAGATTGGTGAGCTTAACGCCACCGATGGTGACGCCTCCATTCCAGTCTTCGCAGGTTTGCCTGACAATGTACTCCCCATAAGCATTAAACAGGATAGGAGATAGTATACAACCCTGTCGTACACCTTTCTCGAGTTTAAACGGATTAGACGTCTCACTCTGAACTCTGACCACTCCCTGATTGCTGACGTAGAGACTCTGGATTAGTGCTATAAGGTGACGCGGGACTCCAAATTCACTGAGTACTTTCCATAAGCATGTCCAGTCTACACAGTCGACAATATTTTTTATTAGAATATTGGAAAAACCACATTTTTTTTGTTATTAACGTTGATAATCTTTTGGTTTATAAATTCAAGCTAGCTCCTTGTCATGTTTAGGCTTTTGTTAATCATGAACCCTGCCTGTTTCTGTTGTCTTGGCGACTAACAAACGCAATAATAAAAGTACGTTTAACCGTACATTGCCGTGACAAATCTGTCCTGCTTTATTTCTCATTTGTAGCTTGTCAGCAACTTTGCCTTCGTGCCTAATCAGCGCCTTTAGTTTTTAAAGATATCAACGCTGTTGATGATTTTAAATGGGACTCCTATCTTTTCATTTCTGAAAACTCTATCATTATAGGAGTAAATGTTCTGTACGACGAAAACAATCAGTAAATAGAAAAAGAATGTGATCAAATTAGTTAATGTATAAAAAATGTAGCCCGTTTCTATGATTTTATACAAAAAATAATATTTAATATAATATAATATTAATAAAAATAATAATTGTATCAGGCATACAATACTGACGACCGGCATATCATCTGTAGTTGAACTATGAAGGTTACATGGAACAGTTATGGAAAGGAAATTATTTTTCGTGCAATGTACATCTGAAAATGAGACTTGAACGAGTAACAAGAGGAAATTACACGAAAGTCATCGATTTCGAGTTAAATGGTTGAGATTCCGAAGTAATGCATTAGTGTATATGTTGAAGGTGATGGTTAACTTGTATTTAGGAGATCGCGTGGGGCGAAGTATGAAGCGCAGATCGTTCTAAATTTAAAAGCCGCGCGGCCGCAGAGCGCCCTGACCTACTTGCGAGCGGGGCCACGATGCGGCGCGCGCGCTGTTGTTGTGCGTGCATGTACGCAATGCGAAGTTTATCGTTGTGTGAGTAACTCGTTCGCCAATGCGCGTGTTTCGTTAGATGCTGCGATGTTTGCAACATAATTATATATACACTAAAATTTAAATAAATGTACCAGTTCCGACTGTAATGGACTACTAAACTATGTCCCAATATTTTAAAAGTTGCACAGTAAAAGACGACCTACACTGTAGTTTTGTATCATTCTCTTTGTTCGTAGTTTCGTTGTTTATAATTCCATATACAATTAGAATTCCTTGGGTGGGAAATGGCAAATGTCAGTATTGACATGCTAATGAAATAGCGTCTTACAAAGTTCAACCTTTCTCTGAAGGTCATGTCGATAAATAAAAAAAAGCTGAAGAGTCCATAATGTTAGTAATTTCTTGTCGATAGTCTATAATTTAAAAGAATTCTAGCTTATGCCCGTGATTTCATCGATTTCGATCTTATTCTATTTTCATTCCCATTTAACCGATTCTGATGGATTATGATCGCTATTTTATGTCCAATCTTTCACTTAGTGAAAGCTACATCAGTATTAATCCAGTAGATTCCAGTATTGACAAACAGACAACAATAAAAAAATGTATTTGAAAGGCCCAGAAATTATTCTACTGGATTGCCTTCATTAGCGGACTCGGTTCTTTCACGAATTTATTTCTTAAATGTAACGAACATGTCCTAATGGTAACGCAAGTTTCATAAAGTTTGTGTCCCTTATTCAATATTGCTCTACATGACTTATGAAATTGTTTTAGATTTAAATTTCAAGCCTCTTTTATTGGTCATTAACTCATTGTAAAATGCTAACAGATCTTTTCCATTTCGTTTGTACAATCCTTGAAACACCGTATTCATTTGCCTCTAACATTCTATCCATATGAACATAATTGGTATCGATTCTTCGTATTCAGTCGTAGTAAAGACTCATCTTTCACAGTGAAATACCCTGCTCTTGATCACATTATTGATCATGGTTAACATGGTCAACTTTGCGTAGTATGCTCTATACTTAGGGTTCTTAAGCTTTTGATACTTTTTGACACGAACCACTTTCAGAATTTCACAAATTCCATGAACTCCTGTTGAAGATAAAAAAAGCTGTATTAAGCATTACTTAATTAATTCATAGTTAACGTTCCGGACAGTTGCGGACCCCTGGTTATCACATCAAGGGCCCCTTAGTGGTCCATGCACCCCACTTTGAGAAACACTGCTCTAGAGATATATTAATTGACTTGCTTAATTATCTGTCTTATCGTCCTCCTATCTCCATTAAACAGTCCCTGTTTGTTTACTAATGCTTCGTTTTCGTCGATCTGAGGGTAAAAGAACCCCATGGGTGAAACGAGTCTCGAACAGAAAACCCTGATATCAGTTACAACACCAACAACAAATGTATATTCATCAGATCTTCATATGAGATCATGCAATGATTCTGGTCAACATTAAAAAAAGTAAAAATATAAATATGTTTAATTTTATAACTTAAATTTTATTTTATTCATATTAGGCGTAATAATGTTACAGCAAGTATTGTGCTAATGAAATTTGACTGTAGTATATATCGTCATAAATTTTAAATTCAATGAAATGTAAAATTAACATTAAAATGGGAATTCGTTGAAGGCAATGCTATTGTTATTCAATTGTTGGCCCACTAAAACTATGGAGAAGTCGAAGATAAAACTCATTTAAATATGATAACAACTGTACGTAAAGAAATTTTTAGAATTTACAGTCGTGGTTAAAAACTAAACCAATGGCAAAATGCATAAACGTGTAAAGATTTGGGCAAGAACTTTCTAGAATGACGAATACAACGTAATAGATGACGCATTGTAGATGGGCCTTCCATTCGATAGACCGATGACCTTGACACGGATATGGCCGTGGAGGGCTGTGATGGCGATGTTTGGACATGGCCGATGTCTAACGATACCAAATGTACTGAAAAGACAACAACGTATAGATTTGAAACATCATGAACACCTCTCAAAAGATTCATAATTGTTACTTGAACATAATTTTAGAGCTTCGCAGCAAGTACCTAATGGTGGGGTAGTATTCGGAGAGTGTAGAGTGCCAAACGTAAAGAGCCTCGCAATCCTACAACAATAATAATTACGATAACTTATTGGCCCATACAAATAAATTGAACTATTTATTATACGTGACACATGAAGTGGAATTCGCTAAGCAAAGAGTAGTTTCAAATATTTGTTTTTCAGTTTGACTTTTTTCTAAAAACAAAAAAATTTTTTTCCAATGTGTACAATTTTTAGAATTTTTCTATATAATGTTGAACTTAAGATCAAAAATGGATTACTTTAACAAAGTCAGATCTCAAAAGTCAAAGATATGTAGTTTATTTTGAAATAAGTGACGTTCCAATATCATGACTCTTTAGATCGTAAAGTTTTTTTTATAAAGTATGCTATGTTCTAATTTTGTTTCGTATATTTTTTTTAACATTATTTAAAAAAATTGACATTCGCTTAAATATGGACTTAGTTTAAGAATACGCATTAGCATAATACTATATCGAAACCCGAACAACCTTATAAATTTATTACTAAGTTAAAACTAATACACATTTACAAAAATGTAGGACAATATATACAGCAAGTGTATATGGAAAATGAAAGACAATATAATAGAAGGGAAGAAAGCTACTACATTAAAGAGCATATCTTTGAACACATATAAACTCGGGACATCATTCTCGTGAATTAAAAGGTATAAAGTCATATTGACATATCAAAGGCATTACCATGTGTGTACGGGGCTATACTCGATAGCGTCAACAAAAATTATTTGTATGAACTACTTTACCTTACCTATTACGAGAACTAAATTTTCAGAATATAAACGCTATAGATTTCTAAACGGAAACTACCGAACGTAATCTATAGCAACTCATGGTAAAGATCCAGTGCTGCTAAACTACAAAATCACCTCACGCACCGGCGTGATTCCTTTAACCTTTTAATTTAGCGATAACGAATTTATGCATAGCAAAAGCCATGGAGTCCATAACGGTACATGACGTGTCTGAAGGTACAGTACTTGCACCTAAATGTGAATATTGAATTTAGTGCTTTATATGCTAGTTAAGTTTAATATGAACTCTTTTTATGTAGCTTTGTGTATTAGATGTAAGCAGAATCAGAAGCGTGTTTCTTAAATAATATTCTGAGAAGTTCTTACAAGTAACAACCCTAGGAGTGAGGAGAAAAGGGAATTCTGCTTGGTGAAGCGGTATCAGAAATGAAAGCGATTACTTCTTAATTGGTATCTGCTTTTAATAAGCTGCACTAAGTACCTTTGTTACCAGTGAGACTTGGTATCGACATGATTGTTTTATAGATTCTTCGACATCCAATTATTTTTATTACGTGAATTGTGTTTTCATATCTTTATAAAGTAAAGTAATAACTTCTTAATTAAACGGGATGAAAACGCATATCTTTTTTTAAATGTTGTTGTTTAAAACTTCTTCAATAAACTGCTTGCTGTCCGTTGTTTTCGTGAACAGCTTTAATTAAACAGAATTCCAGTTTTTGATTTAAATTTTCATTTTCATAGGAAAGTCGGCTCAAATGTTTGATTTGATTCACGATCTGATAAGGCATTTCTTTGTATTTTTATATTTCAAAAGTCTTTTTTTAACCATAAGTTTTATAAGCGTAGGTTTAAGGTTGAGGAAAATATAGAATAAGAAGTTATTTAACAAATTTCTTTAAAATCTGAAACTTTTAAAAGGATCTAACATCCCGGTTACCAAATGCGACCACGAATAATTTGTCTATTGGCGACGGTTGTTTTATCAACACAATGGTCGTCTAGTTAATAAAGACTTGATTCATAAAGAATAGTAAAGATTTAGTCATATGTCTAAAAAAACAGAAAAGTTTGCATTATTTATTTAGATAAGTACATAAAGTACTAAAATTTCGTTAATTTTTATTGGCTATCATAATATAATTTCACGCCAAACTCCTTTTGACAAGAAGCATTGGAAGCATATGCTAAAAATACACTTTACAATTTTAAACGCCATCGAAGTGTAAAACCTTGTATATACTTTAGCGCAGCAAGCATACCCATTGAATATAAAAGCATATGTCAGATGGCACAATTCTCACAAATCGCTTGCTGACCTGAATAGCGGGTGTTGCGAGAGCCTCACACCGCCCGGCGACCTGCTGCAAGCCTTGTGCAATGCCACCACTAAGCCTGATGGACTTAAAAGAGAATTTTTAATACAAAACATTTCTTGCAAACGTTTTTATTTTTGATATTATGACTTACTTTAACATATTTAGCGTCGAGTGTAGAACGCAAAAAGTAGGTCAGTCCTCCACACAAATTAAGTACCTGACAAAGAAGATCAATATTTATAAGTGCACTTATAATTTTCTCAGATACTTTAACGGCAATCAAATTTATTTTTCTGTTATATTTTTCTTGTTTATTTTTTAATTTCACTAGTATCATTTCAATAGCATTTGACGCAAGATAATCTGGTAGAGTAACGAAAACCAATTTTTGAAATGAAGTGCTCATTATTTGATAAAAAATTAATAGCAGGTAATTAGCAGGTAATTGTCATTAGTCAAACATCATTTGTAATTGAATACAAGCTTTTGAAAGTGGAAAATGGAAACTTTAATAAGCTGTCAATATTTATGATAATATCATCGGATTGGTTCAAGTTTCAAGTAATCATTACGAATCGTTGTACAAAATTTAAAATACAATTCAACATAAACAATTGAGGGTGGCTTGCATTAAATCGGGTGAGCGCAACTGTATCGTGCGTTTCGACACAAACGAGCGTCGGTGGGGTGCCTGCGCAAGCGCCGTTTCATAAGACGCTTCGCTCGACCTGTCGCAACGGACTACCCAAATGTGACCTGAACACGTATCACATTACACGTCTCAAATTATGTGCACTGAATTTACTTTGGTAATTTCATCAAACGGGTCGTTTCAATTTAACGTAGACGATACCCTTGATGTTAGGAAATTTAAGTTTTTCGTCTTGAAACTAAACAGTAAAGGTAAACACCTTTAAAACTTAAAAGGTACATTTAGCGAAATTACGATTTTATTAAACAGAGTAATACAGTTGTATACCCACTGCCCCTGGAAACATAAAGATGACATTAAGTATTTCAATCTAGAATGAAGTCTCGTGATTGGAACTAGTAGGAGGTTACAAATAAACTACAAAAAAGCACTCCGCGTTGAATGAATATGAACAAATCAATGTTATATAAAAAGATAACAAAAGCTATTTGACAATGCTTTTTATGCATACCGATCATAGACGAACTATACGTTGATGGTATACGATTTTGTTAAAAATATTTTTAATCGCAAACAGATGCACGGTTTTCTTCTGATATTGTGGATACATTCAACATTGATTGTAGCATATGGTTTCGAATTCACGATTATTGAGATTATGGATTAGTCATATCTATATCTTCTTTGAAAACATCAGACTAAAGAATTGCTTAGAATACTGAACGATGCCTATTAACAAGTACTGAATAGTAAATTCAATAAGTTTAGCAACTCTATTCGTTTTTTCGCCAGTGGTACAGAGAATCAACTTCGATGAATAATAGTCGTTGTTTCACGAACCGCTGCTCATTGTGTTCACGTCATTTTACGTAACATACCAATATTATTAATTGACTATATCGGTAAAAAAACTCAAAATTTTGTTCGTCTACTATTTGATGTTCTTACTTGTTGTTGCAGAGCTCATAACCGTTAATTACAATTTGATTGTATTCAGCCCAAATGAACATAATTTGGTAACATTATTTGGTGTCGTAAAGTTTTACGATAATGAGAAAAAATTTTGGCTGATGAAATGAACCTGACTGACTACACATTCCAATTGGAGTCTAATTTAGTTTCAATAATACGCATAGATAGGTGTCAGATGGTGATAAGATTCTTATTTGTTATGAATTCTAGAAATATTTGGCATGGAACAGCTAAGGCCACGTTTGATGTGGATGTGCAATGATTGCGGAACGTGAAGTGCGCGTATCAATGTACGAGGGTCAGACGAATGTGGTCTGCGACAGATGTTAGATCACAATAAAAACGCGCGCGCCAGCCGACTATTTCGGCTTGCTGCCTTGACCTGAATTGAGTATTTCGACAGAGCGGCCTCGCACACCGGGCCTTTCTATTTTTTAGGTATTACCTGTCTTATTATTACGACAGTTCTAGGGGAGCCGCCATCTTATAAGATTATGGTGCGCAAACGCTTTGGGGACGGTTGTTTCTAAAGCTTTACAATATGCCTGCTCAGTAAAAATATTAGTTAAGTCACAATTCTAAAGGTTTCAAAGGTAGAAATCGACAATACGATGTGACAAAAGAAACATATGTAGGTCATATATTGGAATCTAGTTTGATTATTGTAAACGTCGTCTGAAAATGTATAGATGAGATCTTGACACAGTTTAGTAGATCATCGCGGGTGATGATTTATCTCAGTAGTGTTGTGTAACGATCGTAGCTATCTGGGCGCGCGATCGAGTACGTGCGGGCGGTCGGTCGTGCTCGGCCCGCCTCGGTGACGCTCGTACGCGGCGGAGCGGGGGACGCTGCCAGCCTTGACCAAGTTTCACCGACTCGTCAGTCGTCGGCACAAGGAGTGATCCCCACCTCTTCCCGTCCTTTCGGAACATACTATTTTTTATCTCGTTGACACGATTACTTCATTTGACGACCATGACGTGTGTGCCAAGGTCATAGATTCTCTACCCGTAATAGAGCAATTTCATGGAATATCCTCTGCTTTTTTTGTCACTAGATGCGTACTCTATCGCTCCTCATGGATTTATTAATAAAACCGACCTTGACCCATCTCTCACGTGTGGATTATGCATAACAGTTTCTATAGAAGTAGATAGTTAAGAGTGTAAATATAGATTATTTGTGCAGTTTGAGTGTCATAGAGACGTGTTTTTGATTTGTAAAAATGGCCTTGACCTTGATCTAGTTTTGTGTAATAAACGACTGACCTCGTTTACCGCATTATCGGCTACTATCGCGTGCTTATTATAATAACATTAGAAGATTATATGCATTAGAATACTATTGAATTTCATTTATTATTTATTTATTATAAAAGTGTACATAACATCTAAACGAAATATCCCCGCGGTCAGTTCACTTCATTTTTATTACGGCCGGTATAGTATTTCGCTAGTGTACAGCTACTTTCGGTTCATGGTTCAGAACCGAATTATTTTAATATTAATAAAATAATTTCAATCATTTTTGACAGTATCATAATCTTTAATATAGTTGTAATCAGATCGTTGAAATCTTAAAATGTTAGTTTCCTTACCTTTTTATTTCGATGATTGTGTCTTGTATTTGTTTCTCTTTTCAGAAGCCTTGGTATATTTCAAAACTGATTTTAATATGACACCACTGAGATTGGTACAATATATAGAAATTATTAAAGTAAATTTATAACATTCCAAACAATGAAAGACTGCATACCTACCTACTTAGGAAAGTTTAAGTTATTTTTGTTGGGAAATATTTCGACGCTTGAGAGTTGAGTTTCAGCTGTCTCTTCTGCTTATAAGAAAAAGACAAAAACATTTGTGGACGTTTTTAAATTTGCATTAACATAAACATAAAATATTTCTAAATTTTATAATTAGTCTAATATTTGGAATAATCTTCTAGAAAAATCTTAAGTTTTATAGAATTGTGTACTAGAAACAATTGAGTTAATATAGTCATAATTTTCATCTGTCTGAAAGTACAATACTTGAGACATATTTTTCATTTATGTATTTAAATTCAAAATGGGATTTACAACTAACGAAAATGAGTTATTAAATTACGGTATAATATTATATTGGCTGTAAAACATTAAAAATTAAAAGCTCGGAATCCAATCTTCTTAATGAATCTTCACGAAATCTTTTGGAATGTATTAACACTTTATAGGAAAAAGAAAAATAAGATTTCGACTCTCTCAACCAATATAGTTAATGCGGAGTTTTCATATATTTTCTACAAAAAATATAGTTTTAAGCTACATTTTGTTATGTTATTGGAGTACAAGGAAAACTGAAGGATTAACACAACTAGGTGCTGGCAGATTTATCGAATGCTAACATTGGTAGAATTAAAGTGAAACGATTAAAAATCTATGCGATTTTCAGATAAGTAAAGTACTTGAAAAACTAGTTTTACAAAAACCGATTTTTAAAAAAGTCGCACGCATTCCAATTGTGCGAGTTATGACGAAATTAGTGTTGATACCTATTTTTTCGATGGCCTGTTGTTAGAATTAACTGCGACCATAATTAAAAATTATAAATTAACGATTTACTTGATTTTAATATACTTGGTTCGGGCTCGGTTTAAGTTGCTTAGTTTTAGAAGGGTTTGACCTGAAAAGTGAAAAGGCACAAAAAGTAATTAATTTTGAAGAAATGTAAACTTTAAATGCTGATATCTTACTGGATTTTATAGGCTAAAAAAATTCAAAAACATTTTAAAAAAATCTAATTTCACGGTTTTTACAACTTCACACAGACTTTAACTAAAAACCGACAATTAGATACTTTACAAACATTACTAAACATCATATATTTTTGAGTTAATTAGAAAAAAACTTTTTTCTTATTAAAATTAGTATAAAATTCTTCAAGTAAAAAATTATATTTTCTTTGAAATTTTATAAAAAAATTTAAAACAGCCCACTTTAAAGAGGCCAAGAAAAGTGGATCTTGAAATGGTAAGTGTTGATTGGGATGATCGTTTTTACCAAGTTAGCAGTTTTTGAATATATTATGCAGTTAAAAGAGCCTCATTGCTCAAACACATCTACAACACATCTCTTACCAAATAGTAACAATTGTAGCCACAAGAGAGCGCATTTCGATAACATCCATGTTAAGCAAAATTATTTCGATGTAGACGATATTTTTATGGCATAAATTCTGGCCCAAGTTAAAGGTGAAATATTAGTTAATGTTAAAGACGTTACAAAACGTTTACTGTAGATACTAATTTTGATGTATATGTGATGAGTCAAACTATTGGTAATCTGAATTTAAACTACAAATTGAATTACAAATAAATTTGTAGCTAAGACATGAAATTTGTAGCTAAGAAATGAAGACGACGTGACAGCTAACTGCTTTTAAAAAGGAATAGAAACAATCCGCATAGACTTTCATACATGTTTCATACATGATTGCGTAGACTTTCATACATGTTTTGGGAAAAAAAATTTGATGTCTATTTTCCTACATTTTCGTGTTTATGCTATATATTTTTCGCTTGCTTGAAATGAGTAAACATTTTTGTTCAAACAAAGTATCTGTGCTTTTACTTTACTGATTTTGTTTACCTGCTGCTATGAACTAAAATTAGGGCATTTTTAGTTTGTTTTGAGTTGAGTTATGAGTTTGATGTGTCAGTGTGTATCCATCGCATCATAGCTCCTAAAAGTACAGACAAATTACTATGTTTTTATTTAATATTATCAAGGTGGTTTTTATCTACGAGTTACATGTACTTCGTTTAAAGATCATCAACTCTGTTTTTTGTTTGTTATGGTAGAGATTTTTCCTTTTTTTATTTTTTTTTTCGAATGTTACTTTTTCATTTTATTCTGATGGGAAGTTTCTGATAACTATCGTCTCTCCTGTCTGCCTTTTTATAGGCAAGCTATTAACTACCTCAAGCTTTTTATTTTCTCTTACTCTTTGGTGGTCACATACATTTTTAAAATTAGTTTAAACTAGGATCTAAACTTTTATGTTTTGATTTTTTTATTTTAGACTAATTGACATTTTTTTGTTAGTTCTTTTGGATCAAAAATTAAAGTTTATCTGGAGTTTTTATTTGCTGTGTAACATATTTGTTCTTATTTAATCTGATTGAGTTTCATTGGCTGAAATGCTTCGGAATTTATTTAGCGAAATTTTCTTAAAAGTTTTCACTTTATGATCAATTTTTCGACATAATCATAAACTGTCATAGTTATTACTCGACGGCATATCTAAAAGTATTGTATGTGTATGTTTGAATGTGTGTTTCTTTGGCTGCCTAAATGGGCAAGGGGTTATTCATATACGTAGATATATGACGTCTCGTTATAATCTTTATACTGAAAATTGTTGTGGGAAAATTGGTGTAGGAAATTTTATATGTGAAATTGAGATAAATAAGACTGAAATGAAGATATTAAGTTGTAATTAGAAAAGCTTTGAAGTGATACATTTTTTCCATACTATTAATTTTCTCTTGGTCATCGCATTACGCATGAACGGATTGAAAAATTTCGTTATATCTTATTTTGGTGCGTTAATTTTTTAAGGAATGGCTCTTATGAAAGAAAAAATAAGATAAGCTTAAATATTCATAGAAGAAAAGTTAAAAAAATGTAAGTAGTGAATACTTTAGGTTACGTTAGAACTTTTAATCAATCCACATTCAATCGTTTGTTTGCTTTTATGTGCAGCAACAATTTAAGGGAAAGCTAAAATTCCAGTAGAATTTAGGATAAAATATGATCTGCAAAACATTTTCAGGCTTATGAATCTTATTTCGATAACTATTAAAGATAAAGTTCAAACAAAATAAACTTCTAGAAATTCAAAATTTAAACAAAATTTATTTGTTGTGCCAGCAAACAAACTTTCCGGAAAAAAATAGTCTCCTTTGTTGTGGAAATTATTTTGCGGTTATAAAGTTCAAGTATATTCAATTGCACATACATTTATCTACAAGATACATAACATTAATAAACTACTGGAATGTATGGACTAAAGTTTAAAAACACGTAAGGGTTCGTCGACGAATTACATCACAGCTTCATAATTTTTCGACCCCGTCCTCTCCCATTGAAACAGGTTTTAGCAAATCCACCTTTCGATAGTGTCATTTTCGATAAACCCCCTAAAACCTGTGAAGTAAGTTATGGATTTACCCAATAAAGAAGCACAATAATGCCGAGACATTCAATTACTAACCCTTTGGCTACAAGAACACATTTTTCATTAAACAGTCCGCAATACGAAACTTGTGGAACTGCACACAGCAATGTTCGAATCCGTTACGCTTGGCCTCTCTTTTATTTCCATAGTCGTGCCCTATAATTGCATCCTTATCACACAAAGGCGCGCTGCCTACAATAAAAACGGGTTGTTATTTTTAACTCGTGGGTTGGGCGACACAACAATTTACAGAAAGCCCGCTTCCGTCTCAGGTTCAGACTTAGGTATTAACGATTTAAGTTTTTAAGAGTACTAGATCTTTGTTGACACTTTCTGGCTTTCAAATTTGACTGTGTTTCAGTTAGAGAGTTGATGTGGCGTTTACAGGGAGACGTGATATGTGTAGAATTATATAAGCCTTTGTATCTAGTCTGGTACACTTACTGATAAAATGTCACAGCTTTACAGACAATGTTATAGAGAGTTTCGTTGATGCACTTGTTTTAATCTAGAGTCAGAAACGACAGGACGAATGAAATAAAGAAGATATTTGCGATAAAGTGGACAAAACCGCGGGAAACTGTTAGTAATATGTGCGTCATTATATTTGTTATTCATCATACATCAAAATGATCGGCCTAACTCGATCGTCCCGTTTACCACATGCTAATTAATGATTTAGAGGATGATAGGATAGTTTTTATCCCTTACGATTCAGGAGTTCCTCTATGATAACACCTTGATACGGATACAAATCTACGAACGATAGTCAGCATTTTATGTAATACATAATATGATGAGGATGCTAATAATGAATGTTATAGGTTACCTATTAAACCTGGTGGATCAAATAGCGCAATGTCTTCCGACTGCCCATAGTATAGTTAGCTGCTGTTTAATGTAGGTAGAGGATACACATACAAACATTTACAATGCTAATTCTATAATTGAGAATGAACAACACTAACTCTTAAGCAATGAGCTTCTTACCTCCGCTCAATGTCGAAGAATGGGCTCGTATATGTTTTAAATATATAATAAGGCAATAAGCTATTACCAGCCATAACAATCTATGGCTGCGCTTTTCAAGGACGACATAATCCTAGTCGGGTTGAATATTATATATAATTTTCAATGGCTTTGTCTTAATATTTTTATTGCATTAGAAATCTCAATGGAGTACTCAGTATTTTAATATTGGACGCTATTAGCACAAAACTGTCTTATGACTACAATTTTCTTAACTTTTAAAATCAAACAATATTTATTTTCAAAATCAGAATTGCAGTAGATGTAGTAGACAGGTCAATGTTTTAAAAGCTCTCCTAACTCTACTTGAAGTGTTTGTATATTCTTCTTTGAAGCTTATGTGTCAGAAGAATGACATGACTGTAACTACTGGCAAAGAAGCGGGCGAGCGCTAGTTCTAAAACGAGTCTTCAATATTTGGAAATCTGCCAGAAACAGTACGCGCATTCGAGCCTGTTTTTGATATTAGTCATTTAAAGTTAAAGGAAATACGTATATTAATAGAGATTCCAATTTGGAACCTAAAATATTGTGAATATTTATTTATTTCTTCTTGGCTCATATTAAAATAACAATATAAAAAAAGAAAGAGTAAGTCTTAATCGGGGACTTTCCGAAAATAAGTGCTCTTTGCTTGTTTTTCTCTTGAAATCTTAATAAAACAAGCAAAGAATATTAATTAATTTCTTATAAAATTTGACTTTATTGATTTTAACTAAAAATATAAACATTATATTCCTTATTTTTCTTTTATCTCGGTATATCAGCGCAGTGTTGATAACAATTAGGTATTCGCGTAATTATTGCCATATGAAATAGTATACAATCCGTAAATCCGTGGTGGTATCATCGTGGGTTGTATCCTCTGTCATAATTACTATAACATGACAACTAAGCACAACCATTGGCTAGTTATAAATTATGATACTTCTAAACCTCGATTGGAGGAACTCTACGAACTGCTGCTTTGATTCCCCATATTGTACTCAAGTTTTCGTATTGTGGTATTTGATATTATGTAACGTCGTTGTATTTATTTTGAAAACGTTTTTATTGAAGTATTTTTATATATCGAAGTTTTTCTTCTGGTTACAGCTGTTCGAGCGGATCGTATGCGAGGTGGTCGAAACAAATTTGGTCCTATGTACAAACGCGATCGTGCTAGAAAATTACAAATGATGCGACAAAGGCAAATAGCGGTACAAACTCTACGAGGTTCCCTTGGCGACGGCGGGCTTGTTTTCGGATTGGGCTCGCCATACGCTTCTGTTCCAGTGAAACAAGAAATCCAAATCCCCCAAGTGTCATCACTAACGTCATCACCAGAGTCATCGCCGGGACCGGTGTTACTGGCCACACAGCCGCAACCTACACAACCTCCTCTGCCACCAGCTCACGACAAGTGGGAAACTCACTCGGCCCATTCGGCGTCACCTGACGCGTTCCCTTTTGACGCGCCCGCTACCACGGCAGCGACGCCTTCTAGTACAGCAGAGGCTACAAGTACAGAAACCCTCCGAGTCTCGCCGATGATTCGTGAATTCGTTCAAACCATTGACGACCGAGAGTGGCAAAATTCGCTATTCGGACTCTTGCAGAGCCAAACCTACAATCAGTGTGAAGTCGATCTTTTCGAATTAATGTGCAAAGTGCTGGACCAAAATTTATTCTCACAAGTGGACTGGGCGAGAAACACCGTGTTCTTTAAGTATTTAAAGGTGAATTTCAGATAAGTATGACTTCCTGTCCCACATCCCTGAACCTCATCCCTGGTGTACACCTATTGCTTGCGAATGTTGCGTTGCATAGCTTAGCGATAAAAAATGATTATGCTCTGCGAATGGTATAAGTTTTGCGCGTGCAGTGAGTTAATTTCCATATGAGTGGTGTATAGAGGCGCGTGTGACGCATTGGGCGGTGCGGTGTCGGTCGGAATCGATACCCGCGCCGCCCGCGCCGCACCTTTGCAACTGGGTCAAGTTCCCACGACAAGCGTGCTGATTGCCGGTGCCTTCGTGTTGTTAGGCTTTCCGAATCACAACATCACCGGATTATGTAAGCTAAACACGAAAACTCGAAAGTATTCATTTTACCGCGATTAAATTATAGCAAAAATAGATATCAGATAAAAATAATTGCATATATTTTAATATTTTATAAAATGGAATCACAGAAGACCACAAGCACTTCGTCCCTCCATCGGCGGTCGGTGTACCGTGGTCGTCGTACGCTTACGCAAGAACCGCAGTGATCACGTGGATGTGCGGCGTTGTCGTTCAGTGCAACTCGCCTCGTCTCACTCCAGCAGAGAGCCTACACTCACAACTAGCAATTTTCATTTGTACTAAATTACGCCGCTCGTTTACGACTCATTCTTAGAATTAGGACGAGCGTATTTAAGAATCTTGCATTCACATTTACGGAAACGGTTCGTATGTTTTGTATGTATTCAATACGGATATAAGTAGGGTTTTGTGATCGTCATTCGTGAGCGTCCGAGAGCGGTGTTGATGACCTATGCTTTCTCCAGACGGATGTGATGTAACGTCGTACCGCGCGGGGCGGCAACGCTGCACTTTCCTACGCGCACTTGACACATTGCCCGTGGCCGACTTGCCGCGAGAAAGCACTTTTTACCTCACGCGTAACTGCCTGTAACGGAGACGTAACTAGTTGAGCGATCTTTAGTTGCTTTCTCTTACATAACGACTTACCAGTTACGATTAGTCGCATAACGCCATGAACTTGAGCGGTCGATGACGCGCTCGATTTTTGTATATTTGTTCAATTGTTTTTGAGTGAATGCACAACTGTTCTATGATTCTTAAATACACCAAGTAACCGCAATTAGCTAAGCTGCTTTAAAATTGGTGTAGGTCAATGTTGCTGATAATATTTGTAGAGATAATATTGTGAGAATTTAAAAGACATTCTAAGAAATATTTCTAAATAACCATTCACTTGGCTTATAGACATTTAGCAAGGTTCTGTGTTTTGCAATATGTAAAAATCGAATGACACATGCCTTGTAGTTTGTTGCTCTACATAATCTTGCAAGCATTGTATATTTCGTTCAATTTGGTTTTCGACGAGCCCCATATTGTAGTTATCTAACAGCTTTCTGTTTCGATTATGGTTAGGATAGATTTCTTATTCATATTACATTATTTGTAAAATATCATTCTCATTACCAAACTTTAACTGACTGAAATGACTTGCCCATTATCGGCTCTATGTGCTTGTATATATTGTTAATATCATTCTTATCATATTTTGACTAATCGTTAAAAGTCATTCGTTCGGGTTCACTCATTTGCCTTAAAAATAAATTTAAAACAGAATATTTTTTGATGGTGTTTGAAATCGCAATAAAATCGCACATCAAAATATATTTGCTTATTATGCGAGCAGTTGCAATCTTTACTTAGTCATCGAAAACCGGAGGGTGGTTTCCTCTTGATATCGATATTTTTTGACAAAGTGGCGTCTCGAAAGGTACAAAAATTATATCTCATAATAAAGATTTTATAATTCAGTATTATATTACATAATAACGTACGCTTTTTCACCTGATTTTTCATAGTGGATAGTAAAACCTAAAATTGCGTTTCGAAACAGTTTGTATCATTCTAAAAATTCAAAATTCGAACACTACAAATATTTTCAGTCATTCACAGTTTGTATCTTTCGAAAAAATTCTAAATTCGAACACTTAAAGTATTTTCAATCATTCACGTTTCACCGAACCTTTATTCAAACGAAAAGGCCTTAGTTCACACCAAACATTTCGAAAGTTGCGTGTTCTTAGTAACGCATTTGTAGTCGATTGAGTTGGGCAACCGGCATACAACCCTATTGTTGGGAACGTGTACATTTATACGATTATAGTCTTATATTATGATATAAAGCAACAATATCATTCTGTTACGGTTGGTTAAATTGTAGAGGTTGCCACGAAGCCAATTTCAGGTACTGGCAAATAAAAAGGCTTTATCATAAGTATTGTTGGTGTGATGATTCGTTAACTTTACGTGTTGTTCAAACGTTATCTAGCGCGAGTGTACTCTACGACTTTGACCTAAAAACTTTAACGAGTACCTATAAACACACTTTGAGGCAAGATGACCAGGGGAATGAAATTACCGGTCTTTTACTGTAATGAATTTGTATTCATACATCAACTGTTTTATGTGATTTATTTATAAATGTTCTCGGTACCGCTTGCGTATTAAATAGCTCTCCCGCGGGAAACCGTTTAGATATCAAGGACCTTTTTTTTGAATGACTAATTTGTTGCTAATCTTACGATTTTTTACAACTTCACCGAACTTTGTGGGCCGAGCAGAGTGCTCAGCCCGAATCAAGGACCTATGTCTCTGTCGATCCTCATGTTAGTTATACTATTACTGATGGTAATTAAGCGCACTAAAACTGCAAATTTTTTTATGCACTGTCGTATGACTCAAGTTTTTATACAATCTTAAGTGTAACTCAAAAACAAAATCACGATCCATGATAAAATTAATACGGGATCTATCTTTCAAAAAGGAACCATCAAAACGGTTGACCGCGAAACCGCGTAACAAACAAAAAAAAAACAGTCGTATTGCTAACCTCCTGTTTTTGGAGTTAAAAATGCTACATTACTCTCAAAAAGTATCTAATCAAGCGCCAATCATTTCGATAGATCGGTCTGTGCGATTTTGACGGTCCGATCTCTCTTCATCGTTGAGCAAGCGGTGCGCTGTGTAGCAATAGCTCGGAGTTCTAAAATTCAGTTGTAATATTTCGTAAACGGCAAATTTAACGCGTTCGCGCACAAGCCCCGTGTATTCTAATGCAACCGCCTGAATGTGGGTCACAGAGCTGTGCGCCGCGCCGTGTGCTGCTCGCTACTTGTCAGATAAGGTTCGGTACGAGATAACAGCGCTCCATAACTATTATTGTACCCGTTGGGGACATTTCGAATGAAGACAGATATTATGCAGTAGGCGGTACACATTCCAGACCACTGGATTCGCCTCGCACGTGCCTCTATAAGCTACGTCATACGATAGGGTATCAGTATCACATTTGAAGATAGATTTTATTCGAGTAGCGGGTAGTTTGAAAATAATTGTCAATTTGGTAAGTATATGTATACTCTGTAGATGTAAACGACAGCATTCTCTTTTTAAACTTTTTTTTTAAATTCTGCCATATGATTTCAGAAATGTTTTACTTCATTAGGTTTTCTTTTTTTTCTTTATGTGTTGCAAGCGAATTCTTTTATATGTTGACTATGAACTACTTCGTTACTCGAATAAATACCTCGTAGGCTTTTCAAACTTATGTCCAGAAATATTAGACAACTGCACGTGAAGCAATGCCTTTGTCGTTTGTTTCAGGTCGATGACCAAATGAAGCTACTTCAAAATTCGTGGTCCGATATGCTAGTATTAGACCACCTACACCAGAGGATGCACAATGGCTTACCTGACGAGACGACACTTCATAATGGTCAGAAGTTCGACCTGCTCTGCTTAGGGCTGCTCGGCGTCCCATCTTTAGCGGACCTCTTCAATGACCTTCAAAACAAGCTGGCTGAGCTCAAATTCGACGTGCCGGATTACATATGCGTGAAATTCCTTCTATTACTCAACCCCGGTCAGTATCATTCTCGATCTCATGACTAAAACATCATGCCTCACCTGCGAATTACATTATCTCGTTCAATAGTTTATATTGTCTAGCGAGTTACAGCACGTAACACAGTGACCTATATTAATGTTTTGGTTTGAAGAGTTGTGTTCGGGTTTCAGAGGTGCGAGGCATCGTAAACGTGAAGTGTGTCCGAGATGGATACCAGACAGTTCAGGCTGCGCTGCTCGACTACACGCTTACTTGTTATCCAACGATACAGGTATTTACATATTTTTATAAATATTAAATTAAAAAAAAATCACCGCATAGTTTATGAACATAAACTCTTTCGTATTTCGCTGGCGATTAGAGCCAGACATTTGAGCTACCGACGGTTCAAATCATGTGTTTTTTTTTATTTCTCATTGATTCCGTAGTGATATCCTATAGCTACACAGTTATGTGTAATACTATTAAAATGATATAATGACAGATGAAATTCACTTTTGGTAATGGCCATAACTTTGGATTTTCTTATTAATTTGATATCAAATGATCAAAAAATGTCACCTTTGTTTGGGATCTCGAAGTACTGAAACGATTCTGATCAAATTTCGTTATTGTGTATATTGGTCAAACTTCCAATTAGGAGATGTAGATGTATTTATATTCGGGTGATGAGCGCAATCGGTCTTCGTTTTGCTTTACATGTTACTATCATATCCTCTCTACCTAGATAGACTATAAGCAATCACATATCTTGGTCCGGAAGATAGCATAAAATAAATATAATACAAAAACAATTTTGAAATATGATAGATAGGAAAATAGGATAAAACTAGACCAAACCAGCCTCATATCCCCAATTCCATAAAAAAAAAACAGCTGTAATTAGTCTTTCAGCGGCAAAAAAAATAGATTTAACATTTCCTTGTTATGCTTAGCCATTTATTCTCTTCTAATTCTATAATCAAATAATTAAGCTGTTATATTTGATTGACATTCAAAGATGCTTATCACTTACTTTAACCCTCAGTTTACTATCAGCTAATTCTGATTTTCTAACTTTACTCTATTTTACTTTACGTTAAACTTTTTCATTGAACACTTTTGACCTTAAACTCTTCGTCACAATTGGTAGCACAGTCTGAATTTATGTTCATAACTGTCTTACAGCATGTGTGTTGACACCCCTAAATTCTTCCATGTTCTCCCAGGGGTGCAAATAAATTCGTAAAAAGGTCGGACTTTAATTTTATTTTATAGAGTTGACACCCCTAAATATGTGTGTGTAAAACATTATTGCGCAAGTATATAAAAGTAAATTGGCAAAAGTTAATAACGATGTCAATGGCATTATGATTTATTATTGAAGTAGGTATATACTTCTTTGCAATACATCGCACTGACTGACGACTGACAAGAATATCCTTATACGTAAAAACAATATATCTATTTATATAAAACTTGTAATTTTGTTAGTTACACATATAACTCAGGAACGGCTGTACAGATTATGATTTGGTTCTTTCAATTCCGAATAGTAGAACAACTCTTCAACCTCTGTGGTTTAGTGGTCTGGGGTTGACGTTGACTACATTGGCCTCAAGTTAGATCTCCAGGTCGGGAAACTCAAAAATACGTTTTTTCGATTTTGGGGATTTAATAAGTGACGGTTGGCGGTAAGTTTAGCGGAGCGCTAGTAGCGGAAACCACTTAATGCTGTTAAGTTGCTTTAAAAATCCTGGCGTTTGTAATTTTTTGGGTCAATGTAAAAAACGAGTAATTTATATAAATAAAGAACAGAAGGCTTTTGTTGTTAAAAAGTTGACTTCAATGCTTGTTAAAAGACTAAGAAAATCATTTAAAACAGAAAAAATATTAAAATGATTTTCCAATCGGAGCAGAGGCGACTGCCCCGTGTATTTTATAGATGGACTTTCATTTAATATTTTAATTTATTTTAATCTTTATAAATTCTCATTTACGTGTGTTGGTCACCTAACTCCTAAACGGCTGGGCGGAATTGATTGAAATTTTGTATTTCAATGGTTTCGTGGATGATTTGAAAAAACGCAATTGGACTAGCTGCTGTCAATATGTTTTCAAACTAAGACGGTACAATTTTCATCGGATCAGCTAATTGGCTACCTAACCTATTCCATTCCTACCTATCAGATTGTAAATAAGGCTACCAGACGGGTAGGACAATTATTGGGTATTATTTGGAATAAAATGTGATTTGAAATTTGATGAAACTGGCTACAGTAACATGTAAGTATATTTTTGTAGTACATGTAGTAAACCGACTACGGATAGTAGATTAGCTTGCACTAAGAACAACTTCATTTTGAGAGCTTTCAAATTAAAATACCAGTAGCTTTGGCCATCTTCTGACAAAATAAGAAACTAAACTAAGCGGAGCCTGAAAAAGTGACAGTTCACAGTTCTTTAGCAATAGTAAACAAGTGCCTAAATTTTCCCAACACATCTTTGCACTTGGGTATGTTGCAGTTCATGTCTGTTTCAAATTGAAAATCTTTCCGTTGTTCTATTTGTAATTTTCTACTTTTGTCGTTTTTTTTTTAATTTTATGTTTAGTTATAAACTACTTCAACATAACACACAAATTAGAGAACTTGGATACTAGGTATTTGCTAATTTAGTCTTTTTCAAATGTATACACTTGAACCTGACGATATAGACAAATTAGAGAACCTCTATACTAGGTATTTGCTAAGTTAGTATTTTTCAAATGTATACACTTGAACCTGTCCATATAGACAATAGTAACAATAATTCTAATAAAAGCCTTTTACACTATCAACTCCACCGTAAAACTACTTTTCGCGTATCAATGCATTAGCCATTTGAAATTGAAAGTGTTGCGAATCTTGTATACGTTTCGTCTATATGAAATTAGAACTCGGTTAACCTTATTGCGTAAAACGCAAGATAAGATCCGGCCACATTTTCATCACAATAGATTTTATTGTCTCCAGAATAAGCCAGACTGATTGATATCACGGACCTCAACATAAACGTGAAGGAATTAAAACACCCTATATTATCGTTTAAGGTTCAAAAATTATATGGCCACTTGACCAATCACTATGATGTAATAATATCGAGCTTTTGGCTTTAAGATTCAATATAATCCGTAGTTTGTAGCCTATTTGTTAACTGAGTTTGTAAAATAAGTTTCCTAAAAGACTCCTATAGGTTTTTATGTTTGTTAATTTATTTCTCCGTCATTCGTGAATCTATGTCTTCATTTGAAAGAACGTATAGTATTTATGCGCTTCAGCTATATTCGTCAAGCTTCGGAAATCCGAATGTATTTAAAGATATCTATATATATAGTTGTTATTACATAATTTAATAAACTTTTGTAAATTAGATTTATAAGAAAAAAGACAACCCCGCTGAGTTTCTTTCGCCGGATCTTCTCAGTGAGTGGCCGCGTTCCGATCCGGTGGTAGTTTTTAGAATTATATAGACGCGTTACAAGAATCTTTATATAGATCTACGTAATAAAAGCTATTTTGAATTTGAATTTAACTATACATTTCGCTTAAAGTTAGTTAGCCAATTTAAAATAAAAGTATTAAGTGTAAAGCTGAAGGCGCATATTTTAAATAGTAGTACTATACTATAGTATACTTAGATAACATATCAGCTAGAACAAAATTTAGGTTTTTGTAGTTTTTTACGCCTTTAACCTTAAAATAGATAGGGTAATAAATTGTCAGACAAACAAAGGGGACATACCTATGACTTCCGTTTCTGTTAGGTAGAGGGTATTTTTTAAATAAAGTAGGTAGCCTATGTTTTGATTCCTGATTTCTTTAAGTACCTTTAAACCTTAACATGTATAATACCTAAGGCTGTGGTTATGATTAATAACAAAGCCTAGAAGCCAGCTTAAAAACTTGCAGAATAATTTGTAAAGAATATCCGTACAAAACAAAAAAAAAAGAATAGATAAAATCTGAAAACGTGGTTAATGAGTTATAACCAAGTATACTTAAGACAGTATACTTTTGTCTTTAATCCTCTCTCCCAAAGAACAACGTTAAGGAAGAGGAATATAGAGTAGCCTACAACTTTTGACATCTTTCTGGACACGAACGAGACTTACTTTCTTCCCGATTATCTACGGCATCTTTCAATTTTTTGGGACGAATATAATAAAGACTTATTCTTATACCATTAATCCTCTGATATCTGAGGTGACCTACTGGGCGTCGGCTATCCAGGTCGCGCCAGATATTAATACCCAAATTGGTTTATATAATTATTATAATTGAACGCGTTTAGCCAACAATGAACATTCGATGTTAGAACAGAATTGTAATATTGGTTTCCATAAAACATTCCAATATAAGACAATTTGTGGAAGGAAGTGTGAAGTTTAACATAACCTGTTAGATATTTTTATTTAAACTATTATTTATTCAAACTTACTATCCTTAGAATTCGTAAAACATACATGTACATGTCATTTAGATTCAAGATTTTGGACTTGAAACATGTGTGTTTCGTTGATTTATTTCCTGTAGTATACAAAGGAAAACGAGAAGATCATCGCTTCAACTGGCGACTAAATACATGCAGCGTGTATTTTACAGTAACCAAATATGTTAAAAGTATATTTCTAAACTGTCACCTAGGATAAGTAAGGTATAAAGGTAGTGATACTAGGTTCGATACCCAATTATAGTATGTGATACCGTAGTCTAATCTAACACACATGACTGTCAACTGCTCATAAAAGACAATAGCAGTGATGACATAATTTTGAGTTCATGTCAACATAAGCAACGATGTTCTAATAAGAGTACAACTACTGCCATCTATTATCACTTTTAGTAAACTATCACAAGTACGTGCAAACCATTTTTGGCATAGACGGTTCTTTTTATGTAAAGGCAAACCAGCAGATGGTTTTACCAATATTAAGATATACAAATAACAAACTCTCATCTAATAAATAAAGGGCCCTCATTGGGAGGCTAAAAAATCTATTACACTTAAAATTAAAGTAAAAACAAATCATTTAGAGC
Organism: Calephelis virginiensis; assembly: GCA_002245475.1. Classification (NCBI taxonomy): domain Eukaryota; kingdom Metazoa; phylum Arthropoda; class Insecta; order Lepidoptera; family Riodinidae; genus Calephelis; species Calephelis virginiensis. Next base: position 275,389 of record NJDC01000156.1, read on the forward strand.
TCTTATGCTATAGACACACATACGAATGGATTTTTATACAAACATCTTTTCAACGTTTGGTTTTAAAATTATTTATTATTGTATTTTTGAAAACATTGAAAAATAAGTAATAACATATTTACAAAGATTAGGTTAAATGTGTAGCGCCTTAACATACATTCCTACTCAAACTTTAGTTTGGTTAATAAGATGTCAATATAGTTTAGACAGAGAACTATTTTTCACACTCAGAACCAAGGGACAGGACACTAGGTAAATCGAATAGTATACCCTATTAGATTTGGAGCCTGCCCTGAATGAAACTGAACCCTCTGGCGCGAGTCCGTCCTGATTGGAAATATGTGTAAGAAATGTTCTCTTATGACGAAAATAAATTTTTATCTCTGATCGACATCAACCCAGTAGAAACCATGACAAAGATAACTAAGCGAGTTTCGCGAAAGTAGTAAAAAAGTAATTAGTGTAACAATTAAATACCAACAGCTAATTGAAACTTTCAACAGAGAGTGATATAACACTGAACTGAAAAACGTCTGATAAGGAACGAGACCAGATGCACAATTGCTGAAATGTGTGCAAAACGAAAACGTTTTTGTTTGAGATAATGATTAACTTTCATTTCACAACTTATTTCATACCTCTCTTTTTCCATCGGGGGTTAAAAACAGATAAACCCCCGGCGAAAAAAGAAAGGGATAAGTTTGTCTATGGCAAACTCCAACAGCCAATATTAATAACATATCTATAGATGAAGAGTTTGTAGAGTTTTGGTGCTAAGATATTTGTGTTAATTATTGAAAACTAAAAGCGGTTGCCTGGCAACTGATCTTAAAAAGCACGATCTTTTATCTTTGATAGGTTATCAATATTGACCGTTAGGGAATTGACCGATTTTGACGCATATCTTTTGTTTGAAAGGTAAAGTGATCGATATAACAATACAGATAGGTGTTGTCGGGGGTTTTTGAAAATTTCAAACTAAAGAAGACCAAGTCCGATTTTCCTCATCACAAGTTTTAATTCGTCATCTGTGCCTAAGCTATGAGAACGCTTAAGTTGTGATTAGGCTACGAAAAAATTGCGACACAAATGTCCGACATTTATGTCTAATACTCACATTTTAGTGCTAGTTAAGACTCGACATTAGTTGCGTCGCGATTTAATAAAACCTTCCATTCACGACATTTCGACTAACTTCAGAAACGTCAATAAATAATTAATCTATCATTAAGTCACCAATTTTTATTTGAAAAGGGCGACTTAATGGCTATTAAAAGCAAAGCACAAACATGTCGTTTTATCTACATATTCCTTCCAATACGCTGATGTAGAAGTCCTGATTTTAAACTTCTGGGAAGCTAGGCAAACGAAATATCTGACAGTACTTTGAAAGTAGTTTATGGGGTTATATATTTCGTTTGCTTACTGTAGAATTGCACCAGGTGTCGGATGTAATAACGTGGGTTGCAATAACAGTGTCTTAATATCCATAAATATCTCACAGGTTTCAGTAAAGGGGACAGAAATCGGACAAAGTGTGACAAGGGGAAGGAGTCAACACTTACGACCGCAGTGATAGACGTGAATTAACATTTAAACTATCATGAAGTCATAATTTTGTATTGAAAATGTCGACTTAATGACTGATTAAAAATGGACGTCTCTGTTTGCGGCTGTTAAGTATTCAACAACCTGTGACTACAGATGTCGAAAAATTAAAAAAAAATGTATGAAATAAATTAATTGGGATGGCACTTACTAGTGTTGTAGTAATAGGTATTTGATTCTTCTAAATATGAATTTTCAATGAGAGGAATTTTTTTTCAGGATAAATTCGGAAAATTAGTGACGGTCGTGCCAGAGATCCATGCTTTGGCGGCGCGAGGGGAAGAGCATTTGTACCAGCGACACTGCGCCGGCCAAGCCCCAACACAGACACTACTAATGGAAATGCTTCATGCTAAGCGCAAGTGAGTAACGTGTTTTGTTGTCTTTTTTATGCCTTTTGAACATGCTGTTTAGGAATCGACGGCAAATTGCAGACGTTAATTTCGCGGTCGAGTAATTACATTTTCGTGTTCAGCAGCCGTCTGGACCATTTCGATACGAACACTGACTTGTATATTGCAATTTAATAGAAAAATAAAATACGTGAAAAATAAACACAAGGCATGCGATTACCGCGATTGTAATCTGTATTGCAAGTTATTAACAGGATGAATGTTTATTTGAATTATTGCACTTTTTATTCGTTCAAACAATCACGTGTTTAAATGCTCAGCAAAAACAAATACGGCCAATACAGTGTTTTATTGAACACGAAAACTTCTATAAACATTTTTATATATGGTCTTCCAGTCTGTCGCCGCTATCAAAAAAAGACAAATCTGCTGAGCACCATTAAAAGAAATTTTAGGTGTGTGCTAATTTCACTTCTAAAAAAAGAGATGGAACATTTTGGACATGTCAGATTAGTTCGGGCTAACTTGTGATGTTTTACGTCAATAATTTCCGAGGTGGAGATTAAAAGTCTGTAAAAATATAATGTGTTAACTAATCTGACATTGATCATGTGTATTATTTCTTTGTATTATTATCGTTGAAAGAAGATAGCGATAAAATTAGTTTAGCCAGTGAGCAACAAAGTTACCAGTGTAGTAGTAGGAAAGTAAGTAATAATATCTGGCTTAACACAAAAAATTGGACACCTGGTTTAATAAGCTTTGAGTAAAATTGACATATAGCCAATAACATGCTTCGGGTGGATGACGTTACAGTATGCTATTAGTTGAGAATCCAATTTCAGACAGTGTTTAGCAAAACATGTGTTCAACGAGTGTTTAATTATTTTTGTAATAAGACGGTTAGTGTTAGAATCGGTACCAATGTGTCGCTGCACGTTTTTGGAATATTTAAGATTTTAGTATAATCTCGTTAAAAACGTTATTGTTTTGAAGTAGGAACTTGTCGATGTTGCAAAAGAACATTAATTATTAAGTTGCGTAGTTATTGCAGCGTTGTAAACGAACCGTTAAAGTTACAAACATTTGAACATCTACTAATGTAAGATCTTAGTTAACTGTTACGCTTAATATATTTTATTTATTTAATGTGGAAATCATTTTTATGGTGGTTATCTAGTGTGTGACTTCAATCCTTTTTGCTTATTACTCGTCGAACAAGGTGCCGGTTTCGGTTTCTCTAAAAAACCTGAGAGACTTTCAAAGTAAGTCAAGATTCATGCAGGCTACGCAATTGTTAAGCTTTTACTATCTTATTAATAAACATAGATTTTAATACTCCAAGATTTAAGATATACATTGCAAGAAAGACTAATTTCAACATAAACCTTGCAGTGCCGTAGTGCTTTTTGGTGGCTGTACGTAAACTGCGGTCTTAATTATCGGATGAATCGTTTTGCTCGTTTGTCTCATTTTCCATAAAAAAGTAGAAAAAAAAATATCTTCGGCTATTCAAATACGCAATGCTTTCAGTTTCGCGTGTACATAGGTTGGTTTTGCTATCACAGTTGACCAGACATTAATTGTTGTATTAGTCACGATCATGCAACCAACACTCTTGACTGATGACATTGTATGATGTTTGCGTGATATTGTGAAGGACTCATAAGTACTTTATTCGACGGACAAATAATGCGTCACTTTTGCGAAGGCCTTAAAAATTCAATAACTTGTTGTAATTGTCAGCATTAAATTAAGTTACATGGATGTATATAATTTTTTTTACCATACTTTGTCCCTGGTCGTATTGATAAACCTTAAAATATAGGTAGTTCAATAAAAAATAGTTTTAAACTCTCCTGGTTGATATGGTAAGTAAGTAAATCATGAGAAATGCAGTAATATCTCTCGTTCTAGGCCCAATGGCGCCGAAATGGTAAACCGGAATCCTGAGCACACCTCGACTCTTGACAGATTGTACGTTATTCTATGTAATACGTATCTATTTTATATTCATTTATAGCTGCACCTAGTATTATTTACACCACTAAGGGAGAAGCCAAAAGAGTGTAATTCTGTGAAATGTGTCCCGTAAAATATTTTGCGTAATTTACGTTGTATTCGTAAAACTTATTTAAACTACATTACGATGCAAAATAAGTTGTACTCGCCGTGTGGTGAAAACAGCGTAAATAACGCAGCTTATTTTACGAGATCCACTGGTAAATTACGCTATAATGGCATCACTCTTACAGAGCTGTCGGCGTTGTAATTTGCTTTTGAGTTTTTTAAAAACCATAAGTGTTTTAAAACGAGTTGAATCATACAACGTTTCACATCGCCGACTTCTCTGTTTTATTTTTTCTTATATATTTCATGTGATCAAATAATCATATTACCTGCTTTACTCATAATACCTACATCTTACATTATCTTTCTTCTATTCTTTATTTTTACATGTAAATATTTTACTTATTAATATAATTAGGTATTTATCATTTTCAACATATTATTTTTAATATAGGTTGCACTGCATTCACTACTAAATTATTGGTACAAGTAACTAGTAATTGTTTTACATTTGTTTTATAAAAGAGCTGTGTATGTTAATTTAAGAAAAAAATTATTTTAATTGTTTATAGGTTTGTCTATGTTTATCCGCATTTGGTGTTGCTGATTAAATTACCTATCCAATGGGACTTAATATCTAAGCCACATTACATTGAAATTGGTCAAATAACAGAAGCAAATCTTTCAAATATTAAAAAAATAAAGTAAAATAATTCATAGGTAATCGCCATGTGGTAGCGCAACGTAGCTATGGCTATTCTGTAATAAAAACATTTTATATTATATCGTTGTATATACAATTGTCATAATGTACATTACTAAATTTCTGATAAAATCAACGTATTTTACAATTTAAAGTAATTACTGCTGACACAATCGTCAATTACTCATTCAAACATAATTTGTTTTGGTACGAGGTCAGAATTCATTTACATCATTTCAATCCAGTTTTAAAAGTGAATATCTATGAGGTATTTAAATGTATAAGAGTAAAAGGGAGATACAATTCACGTTATTTAGGAAAAATTTAGCTAGACGGGAGTGAGGGAAAAGTTCTCTTGCTTTAGTTTTTTAACATGGATATTTGAGAGACTTGTTATTTAAAGTAAAAAATAACTGCATTAAAACAAAACAAGTAGTTATTAATTTACTTAAAATGCGATATAGCAACGATAGGTCATGCAACATTGGTAAAAGTAAACTTCAAAAATAATTATTTATAATTCTTGAAATTTCTGTTTTTAAAAATGGCGTATTAAAATACGTATTGTTTAAGTTTAAGCATACGGAAGATACTGTACCACCGTATTAGTGTGAATTTCAGTTTTAAAGTTTTAGCGTTAAATTTGATTCGGGGACATTTGGATGGGTAAATGAGGGTAGTCGCAATTGAAGGGTAAATTCAGATATAATTTTCGTAAAAGTGAAAATATTTCCAGTTTATGATTAGTCTTCAAGTAAATCTATCTTTAATTATTTTATTTTATTTCACTGCATTACTAAATTAAACCATATTATGGATGCTAGCTATGTGACCAATTTTTGTCACCTCCTTCCCTCATGGTCACCATAGTAATTTGGGAAAAACCTCATGACCTTAATGTTTATCAGGTTTATTTAAATGTTTTTTTTTGGAAATAAAAAGAATGTAATATGGAATACTCCTCTTTTGAAGTGATTACTTAGTATGATTGCGTTCCATTGTTTTATATGAGTATGCATTTGAATTAACATTGATAGAAGATTTGTTTTAACTTCAAACCCTTCAAATGACAACAACTTTTAGTATGAAAAGAAAATCGAAAAAATAATTATTTAAACTTTTTTAAAAGTCCGTCAAAAACGATACACCAAAGATAGTTTTGGAAAAAGAATCGTCGACATAAATTGTATTATTAGCCACGAGATACTTTTTTAAATGCACATTTGCAGGTAAGCGGGAGTGCCGATATTTTCATATCACTTTTGCACAATGGTATAGAGTTGTCTTTAGGTGTTGTTTATTTAAATCCACTGCATTGTCACTGCTATTCGCGTAGTGTAAATTGTGTATAGATGTCCGTGTTACTCCTGACATTGTGCAAGTGCTGTTTCAGTATTATGAAGTTTGTTCCTTGTGTCAGGTGCGGTTTCCTGCCAAACGACACGATTGAGCCGCACTCGCCCATCTAGAGTAAGCATTGTAATTTGAGCCAGTTTTGCACATCCTATTGCACTTAAAAATTGTAAAGGCACAAACACGGCTAGTACTCAAAGCGAGACGTTTATTTTTTTTAGCACCGAAAGGCTTATACATTAACAGATTATGCTTAACTCTTTATTTTAAAAGGAACTGTATAAAATTTAGGAAATTATGCTATTTCTTTATGTTTAATAATAGCTTTTGTAATACGAGATATTTGAAACGTTCAGCAATGTGCGCTTGTTGTGATGCGGCTTGATCGTTTTGTTGGTACTGCATCTTACTCACAGGTTCAAAGTTCATACGTTCAAAATTGGCTAATACGTCGGATCGGTCTTCGACTAACAGAAAATAATAGTTATTCACGTCTCATCACCCATAATACTAAATTATTTTAAGGTGTTGGTTTGTAATAATGAATTAATTACGTTACGGGATATTTTATTAGCTACATTAAATATTACGCACAATTAAATGTAAGATAGAGTAATTATAAGATATATTTATGTTTGTGCACTAAATTCGTAAATAGTAATGTTTCTTTTGCAGATCTTGAAATGTTACTGGGGGAGAGCATGTTGCAGAATGTAGTTGCGCCAGGCGTAACACCACATAGGATGGATTAGAATATTACAAATCAATAATAATTATTTAGATTTAGTTTATAATTTGGTGTGTGATTAAAGGTAATAAATTATTGCGCTGCGCGCGCCTAGTCCCAATTCTGATAAATATTTATCTGACTATTCTTTTAAAACATAATCAACAAAAATATATTTAACACCTCTCTTGTGTAGCTACGATTATTTATTGAGCAGTGAACGTTTTAACTTCATATTGTATATGTATCTAATATTAAAAAATCTTAATTTCTAACCCTGTGCGTAGCAATGGAAAATATTACATTACATACATATTTTAGGAAAGCGTCTGTGATTTTTAACGAAGAAATTTGAACAGTTAATGTAAGTTGCGAACATAATATTGTGTATATTGATAGTTTTATCTCAGTAAGCATGTCGAGGTGGAGCGCGGAATTTTCGTGGCCGCCTCTTGTTTCCCTATACTACATACAATACACCGTTTTACTTCTTTTGAGACTAAAGCACTTTACGGTAGTAGTAACGATGCAGCCGTCTTCTCTCGGCGTCGGTCAGAGTAAAATGATTGTTAGTGTTTCTGGTGGCAGACGTTGGGTATATTGTAGTTATTTGGCTGGACCTGTTAAGATTTTATTAAGAGTTGATATTTAAAATTAAATTCTCTATGTGTATCACTATGTCATAAGAAAATCGATTATTCAAATTGAAAATCATGTTTAAAACGAACAGTTGTTCCATAAAGATGTTTATCTGAATGTTGTAACGTTATGTATATTAATTTTATCGGCCATACCAGTACAAATGAATTATAATCTTTGTAAATATTAAAATAGCACTTAACAGTGATTTATGCTACTTATATTGTAATTATGTATAAATATCTCTACATACGTGCAAAAAGCCTTAAAAATCATAGATTTTTAAAAAACATAACTATGGGTACTAGCGTCACCGGCCCTTGGCCGTGAAAGATGATGTATTTTTATAAAGGATATTGTTCTTTATTAACATATATGATATGTTAACTAAAAGTACATTATTTCGTATTTTTCTAACATAAATATAGGAGAGTACGTATTCAAGAGTAATTGATCAACTTTATTATAAAAGTTATACATATTCTATTGAAGTAATTATAATGAAGTTATTGTTGTGTGATACCTGCCTATAAACGCGTTACAAATTTAATTTGAATACGTTTTGCAATTTTAGCGCCAGTTTAGGGCAGTCTTGGAACCGGCGTACCGTTGGCTGCACGCGAAGGGCGAATCGCTTTGAAGTGATTCTTTGATTTGGTCTCCATAAATGGTTCGCCTTTGACGATATGCAAAAACGCGGGTTTCGTTTTGGGGCTTTACGATATTATTAAAAGTTGATCAAAATTGTGATTGACAGTTTGTGTTTTAAATGTGAACGTTTAAATATTATTATATTTTAATCATAGAATTTTCGCACCAAGTGCATATGTGTAGTAGGCCACATCAACGAGTAAATATAATGATTGTTATATGGAATAATTTTTAATCATTTGACTTACCCAATATATGTTTGAATAGATTAATTTGGCACCACGTTTTCTCTTTTATACCGTCCAGTGAAATGCTAAAAATAGCGGTCCTTATTTGATAAAATAGCAGTCCTTGTTTGATAAAAAGGCAGTCCTTGTTTGATAAAATAGAAGTCCTTGTCTGATAAAACAGCAGCCTTGTTTGATAAAACAGCAGCCTTGTTTGATAAAATAGCGGTCTTTATTTGGTAAAATAGCAGCGCTCCCATTCTTGTCTTCATATGACAATACATGAGGTTACCTGCACAACCAATTGATTACAAATTACGTAAGTTATTGGAACTCATTAGATAAATTATTTGACAATAGAAAGGAACTAGTACCTGGTGTAGTATTAAAATAAAATATATCTATTATCGATTCTAACAAAGTTCCTTGGGATGTTGTGGTGGTACTTTAAACAAATCTTGCATGCGATTTGAATACTATTTGAACAGATATTTTGCAATTATTATTTAACTATCACATATCTTTATCTTTATCTTATAGTTGTGGTTAGCTTGAATGGAAACCCCGCATGTGTGCGTCTTCTTAAAATACATTTCTGAGTGAAGTTGCCTGCTGATGTTTTTAACTTGTTTAATAATGTAAATAGTTCATACTTCATTTCATTGCACGTCATACAGACAGTAAGAGTCCATTTCACGAATAAACTGCTAATGCAGGCACCTTTACTTTAGATGCTAATTCGAAGGCAAAGCTGATCTGTGATGGTATGTTAGGTACATTTAGGCTGTGTGGGTCTGATTTGTCCGTACTTTAGGGACAGAGCGACAGATTGAGACCAATTTTAATGAAACTTATAAGTCCACTACAACCTTATTGATTATACATAATCGAGTTTAATACGGGCATTTCCTAGACTCGTATTCACAAATATATCCTTCAATAGCGTGCAAAAGTTAGGAAAATTCCTTTTAACAGTTTTGATTCTCACATTTTTACCATCTAATGTTACCATTTTACACAGTATTTATATATTTGTACACATAATTTTGCATCAATTTGTAACAGTATTATTTTTACCATTTTATTTAGCGAAGTGTTGCAAAACTGATAAGAGGAATGTATGTTTACCACAAAACGTGAATTTATTTAAACTAAGTTATTTTTTATTTCCTTATTGTTAATCTTTTTGTCTTTTACCTGTTAATATTAAATGAATCAGATGCTACTTAAAATTAGATTTTTATAATTGTTTTATATTTGCAAAATCAACAATAAATTATTATTATAGTTAGAAGGAACCGTCGCGCCCCTGTGAGGGCAGGGGTAGCGCGTGCCATTAGTTAAGTGTTGTACAGGGTATGTAGCTGCGGAAGGCTCGCCGCCGCCCAAACATACGTCGCTACAAATTTTCATTCTATACAAATCCTAATGCTTGCAAGTCACAAACCTACAAAATACAACCTTTGGAGGTGCCACTAACTCACGCCCGTTTTTCAATCGCTCCGACCCCACACTGTTCACTTTATTTTATAACATTAATTTACAATTAATGGATGTAGCTATATCTATGCTTATAATATACCTACTATCTACTACTAAGATTAGGTTGTAATATAAATCGTATGTTGTACTTTAGAATTTGTGTAAGTATCTATATTTATGAAATAAAGTAAGTATTTTTAAATGATACACGTTTACGTGTATTCTTTGTAAATGTACATTTTCAGTTCATTAGTTGTTAAGTGAGAAGTAGCTAATCGCATAATGTGCGCGGTGGATGTGACGCGCCATCCGCAACTCGCGGGACGATACGCTGTAGTTTGAGACGGTCTACTTTGTGACGTCATCTAGTTGCGCATCGCGGACATCCACCTTGCGGCTTCTGTTTCGCTCAGATTCGTACGCGACGGTACGCGACCTCACCATTTGCTCGCCGCGGACGAGATCTAGCGAGCGTTATCGAATCGGTTATGAGAGTTCGTCACCAACGAGCGTAGCGCGGGACATTGCGTTGGCACGATGTCGGTCGGTCGCTGGAGTGGTTGGGATCGTACCTCACACACATTCCAAACTAACACTAATCGTAACGCAACGTGACGCTCGAGGAACGCGTTACAAATGTAAGTTAACCACTTTGTTGTTCATTAACGATAAGTTAGATTTAATCTCAGTCGATGTTGTTTATTTTAGTCTGTGTATAGTATTCCTTGATTTAAGTTTAAGTGAGAATGCGAATTTGAGCGAACCCACAAGCCACAGCCTGAAAGTTCATATTAGCTGTAAATGTTAAGTATCTAAGCGATTATTTCTGTTGCACCTAACCTTAATTCGCGAGCCGTGTTAGTTATATTTTATAAATTGTACATATAGATAGGGCGAGGTGAAGTTTTCATTCAATCTTAACGGTTTTTGTTGAATCTAATTATATGGGGCTGGCAGAATACCAATGCAATATCGCATTTGATGTTAATACATTTAAAATAATCTATCAAATACCATACATATACAACCATTAAGTGTTACTGTTGTTAAGGGATGATGAGGCGATTCGGGAGGGGCCTCAATGCCTAGATGACTTATTGTGTATACTTAGTATCATGTCAATTTACTTATTGGTATATTTTGATCAGTGTACCCAGTCCCGAAGCACGTAGTCGGAACTCTACGCCTAATGTGGCTCGAGTGGAACTCGTCCCTCGCATCTCGGTCTAGAGACCGCTTTTGTTGTTATTGTATTTAGACAATACATAAGAAATGCCACGGAGACTAGTTGCTCCTGTATTAACTGGACATAGTTTAATGGATACCTTGTTGCCCATCATTCTTTTACTAATCTTTTGATTAACTGTCATAGCTAAATTTTTACTCAGCAGTGGTTCCCAATGTGTACTTTTAGGGGTGAAATTGCTAGAAGTTTTGCTCAGTAATCATAACGTTTAAGATCTCTTTCTTTAATATGTTTACGAGTGATGTCAGCGGATGTTTCATTTTATTAATATCATATCCTTATGTTACCAAAATTTATATTATTTAGCAATGGCGACGATAATGGATGGGATAAATCAACATAAAAACCGATCCATTTGACTTGATATCTGTGCAGTTTAAAAGTGAAACAAAATTTCTCCTTTCGGATAGGTATGCGGTTAAACCCTTCTTCAACATTAAAAAATACTTATTTGGGAACCATTGGTATGTTATTCGTTGGTAAGACTTTTATTAAGCAATGGGCCTTTGCACAAATAAAAATTTTAGGAACATCGCTGGTTGATTGATTCGGCTTACCATTCGAGTTTGTTCAGCAAAACATTGCCGTTTTGAAATAGTTACGTGGAATTCTGGCTCGATAAAGGTATGGAAATCTCATTGCGTTGAGTATTCGCTCGGATATTTCTGTGCATATTTGTAAAGCAGTAGTATTTGACTCGAAGAATGCTTTGTTCAGTTAATATCGGAGCACCCTACTACCACAGCAACTCTGTCGTGTTATTACCTCACAATATGTTTTTGTTGTCGCTAAATCTTGTAGTTATTATCCATTTATTTACAAGATTTCTTGAGCTTGAATTGTAAACAGTCAATGATCTATTTTTAGACGACCACTTAGATACATGTATATGGCGGTGTGAGATGTGGCCGTGCATCATCCATATATTTATTTTCATGTGATGAATAAATATTGCGAGACGCACGTACGCGCCGGCGGTGCGTGCTTGCGCCGCCGCCCGTTATTGTAGAAATAAATAATATTTTCGTTTAATTGTCGTCTTTTTGTCATAGCACATTCTTTGTAAAGTGCTATGGATAACCCTTGTACTGTAATCCGTTATTCTAATAAAGAAACGATGGTCATTTGAGTTTTATTACCAGTGAATGTGATGGTTGTGTTAATAGGGTTGCCAACTCTCGAAAGAACCAACCCGGGATTTTAACGAATCGGGGATTAGGGGTGGAGTATCGAAAAAAACTTCTATTATTATTTTTTTTTATTTCTAAGTTTATATTGCTTTCGAGAAGCATCTAGTATTTGTCGGTAGCGTAATAGTGCGCAAACGTACCCCGTAAGGAAAGTGAAGTGAGGTCATTTTATTTTGTTCATTTATGAAAGCAGGTTTAAATTCAGGAAAACATTTCACAAGGGGTTATTGCGGCGCGGGAGGTTAACCATTATTTATTATCGGTGTCTCCCGGGTGTTCCGGGAGAGTTGGGAACCCATTTTTGTGTTTATAGTCCAACCCCCTTGCTAATAAAACATACGCGCCTAAACTTACTTGATCTGGTACGAAACCTCACCTTTGCTAAGAAAGTTACATAGCAGATCAACGGACGCGTAAGTTCTATAACTAAAGGGGTAAAAGAATTTAAGAATTTCGTTGCTAAACAAAGATTGACTAATCGCCTGCGTCTCTTCAGAATAGGCATTATAAAACGCAATCATATAATAACCGCACCTCTGCGCTACCTAATACTAGCTTATCGCCTTTTGCCTAAAGATTTGACTTAAAGCAATTATAAAGCTTGAATGTTTTATACAGAATAAGGTAACTTTTTTCGAAGTGTAGCCACCATGTTATAGTAAGATGCTGGTGAAATCGTGGTTGATTAATAAAACCATTACTACAGACTAATTTGAAGACTTAAAACAAACTTAGTAAACTTTAAGACCATTTGAGTATGATCGGCAGCCCAGGGGTGGTTACAGAAATAAGGCAATATTTTGTATTACCTGACTGACTATTGCTCTTACTATGAGTTTACGGTGCTGTACTCGCTAGCGTCTATCCTTAAAATTATTTGTATGAAAACTTTGTGTCACTTCTACTGGTAACTATAGAGAACTTAATTTCAAAGCAAAAGCACTAGAGTTCGATGCGTAAAATACCGGACCTAATAACATATACGTGGGGGGATCCAAAAGTTCGTGGCCTAACCTACATGGAGCTATGACATCTTTTTAAAATCTACCGTCATTTGTTAGTATGTGTCATATTGATTTATTGTGCGCAGTTTCATTCCGATACTGCACAATATAAATTTTCTGTGATTATTTGTTTGAAGCAATCTGACGCAATTTTCAATAATGGAGAAAATTGAACACCGTGCAGTCATTAAGTACCTTAATAAAAAAGGCCTATCACCAAAAGACATCCATCAAGATATGGTGAGCACTTTGGGGGAGTCTGCTCCATCGTATACCAGTGTCAAGAAGTGGGTAGCTGAGTTGAAGCGCGGTCGTGAGAGCATTAAAGATGATCCTAGGAGATCCTAGAAGAAGGCCTACATCCTCTACCACGAAAGAAAACATCGATAAAATTTGTGATCTCGTACTGGGTGACCGACGTTTGACCATTGGTAAGATAGCTGAGATAACAAACATTAGTTATGGCCGGGGGCAACACATAATAACGGAAGAGTTGGGGTTCCATAAGGTTTCTGCTCGCTGGGT
>NJDC01000156.1:302691-317689 GCA_002245475.1 Calephelis virginiensis
GACAGTTACTTTACTCTTTGGTGCAGAGCAGGAACCGAGGCAGTGTTGCAAACTATATTTTTTAGATAACGTGTAGTAGGAATTGTATTTCTCCAAGAACTAAAAGAGTAACATGCAAATAATTGAAATTAACTACGTATTTAAATTCAAATTTATTCATAAATTTAAAATGTGTGTAGCATGCGGGGTGCAGAGCACAGACCACTACCAAAGAGCATATAAATACCAAATAAATACTACGTAATAAGAGGCAGGACTTCCATAGATACATAGCAAACCCGAATTTGTATAAAGTTTACTTGAAAAGGTATAACCCGTATAATTTGAAAGTAAGTCTAAAGGCATTCAGATATAAGGCAACTAGTGTCATATGATTTGGGAGAATAAAAAACATAGCAAACTTATTTTTTTTAATTTTTTGATATGAAACTTGCGCTGAACTGCAGACTACTTGGAGATACTACGTATACGTGCAGAGTAGGAACCGAGGTAGTGTTGCAAACTATATTTTTTTGATAACGTGTAGTAGGAATTGTATTTCTCCAAAAACTATTAATAATTGAATCAAATTTATTCATTTATTTAAAATGTATGTACTATAGTGTACCAAAGTAGACTTCACATACCACTTAATAACTTGTGGTAGACTTAATGCTACTTGGAATTCTCTACATTCTCAACAATCTATTTTTTCTTACGTCTCAGAGGATAGAATTTGTGTGTGTGTGTGTGTGTGTGTGTGAGTGCGTGTGTGAGAGAGAGAGAGAGAGAGAGAGAGAGAGAGAGAGAGAGAGAGAGAGAGAGATAGAGTTCATCATTAGTATAGATTTAGAATGTTTTTTGGCGCCATTGAGAGAAAAGATGGTCGAAGTTTTTTCATAATTATTGCATTTTTTTATATTGAGTAAAATTAGTCAATCGTGGTGGCATTTTGTACAATTTTGTTCAGTGAAAGTGCACAAATGAAATAATCATGAAGAAATTAGCGTATGAATGACAGAAAAACAAAATGAGATTGAGTAATGAGGCCACCGCTTTACCCAAGACCCTAACATGATTTATTGGCAACTTATGACTTAGGTACCTAAATTAAATCCCGATTTTGGTAAATTTGATGCAAATTTCTACTTGACTAATGGCAAAATACTAACGTGAATGCTAAAACCTAAAGAAAGAAACAAAGAATGTACCTACCTATCTATGTTCATCAGAGTTTTGGCGCCATCGTGAATGAAGATGGTGGTATTTTTTTCACAATTATTGAATTTAGTGTAAAATATGAGTAAAATTGGTTAATTTAGGTGGGAATTAGTTTGATTTTGTTCAGTGAAAGTGCACTAATGAAATTATCATGAAGAAAATAGTGTATCGTGAATTTCCTCGCTGCCGCCAAATCTCGTAAACGAGCTTGTGTAACGAAACCACCGCTTTACTCAAGACCCAGACAAGACTGTGTAAATAGTAACTGATGACTGAAATAAAGAACTAATTCGGAAGACATAAATTGCAAATTTATAACATGAAAAAGATTTATTAATACGGAAGACGTGGCTGTATGGACACAGATCCTTTGCCTTTCCCCGACTGGGATAAAATTAAAAAACAACAACAACTATGTTTATCAGCGGATGAACGCTGGAGGGAAGGTTTTGGCGCCATCGTGAATGAAGATGGTCGTATTTTTTTCACAATGATTGAATTTAGTGTAAAACATGAGTAAAATTGGTTAATTTAGGTGGGAATTAGTTTAATTTTGTTCAGTGAAAGTGCACAAATGAAATAATCATGAAGAAATTAGTGTAACGTCAATTTCCTCGCTGCTGCCAAATCTCATAGACGAGCTTGTGTAATGAAACCATCGTGTTACTCAAGACCAGACATGACTTTGTAAATAAGTGACCAATGACTGAAATAAAGAATGAATACGGAAGACATGAATTGAAAATATACAACAAGAAAAAGATTTATTAATACGGAAGACGTGGCTGTATGGAATCAGATCCTTTGCCTTTCCCCGACTGGGATAAAATTAAAAAACAACAACTGAACGCTGGACGATTAGAATGGGTTTTTTTGTCAACGCACTCCGCCGCCTCTAGGTGCGTGGACTTAGGTGTGAAACTGAACTGTCATAACATAACTGAAATGTAGTGCTCCGCTAGGTGTTGATCATTCTATGAAATCATCACCAGTGATGACATGAAAAATATCGATATTTATAACCACGACGCTGACGGTACATGGTATAAATAATAAGCGTGTCCTCTGTGGTGGTTGGTAGTGACCCACCGTCGCGTCACGGGGAACAAATAGGCAATATTCTCCGAAACGCGGCCACTCGGTATAGAATTAAATGCTGATTAAAGTGCAGCAGTGCTTTTTAATCAAGGCGTCACACCCAGCTAACGTAAGAGATCCAGTCGCTATCCGGGTACCATCAGAATGTTCGGCAGAGTAGTCCTCTGAGACAAATCAACAAAATTCCTAGGGGTCACTATAAACAAAAATATGTCACTCGAACCGCACACATAGCGTGTCACAGACAAAGCTAAGTTCATACTTAGGCGTCTCTATTAGCTAATTAATAAAAATAGTACCTAATATGTCACGTAACAAAGTGACACTTTACAAAACATGTGTTAGGCCTAACTTAGCTTACGCAAGTGTAGCCTTCGTGCATACCTTCCCGTCCTAGATAGACTTGGTTTTGAAAGTTTCTAACCCTCCTACTCCTGTACGTCTTCTTCAAATCAACAAAAGAATTTTGACATGGACTTATTTGCTTGTAATAATCCAACCGTACTTTAATCTGACATACTCGAGTATATTTTCAAGCCAAATAAAATTAGACAGACAACCCTACTTTCACGCCTCTATACATAATGGAGGTTTTTAACAATGGTAGATACAGGGTATCTCCCATATCTTAATCTGACGCGCCTGAGTTACTGCAAAAATCCCCTCTTGGGCTCCCCTACTATTGTAAAAACCGCGAGGTTAGCATTTCAAAAAAAGGTGGTTGGTAATAAAATAATATCTGTTTCTGCAAAAAACCAATGGGTTTTCTGGTTGGATTTGATTGGTGCATGTTCTAAGATAGGTCTTATGGAGCCACATGAGGCGCTACAGAAAACACTTGATGGTACAAACTGACGTTGTCATTTATCTTCAAAACTACTGGTTAGTTTTGGATATGATGTTCAGTAATAGATTCGGGATTAATGATGCATTTTTAGATAAGTGTTACTGTGACAACTTGTCAAGGATACCTACCGCAATTGTTAGTGCAAAACCAAAACTACTAGTCCGAAGGTCCGAAGGAAGGAGCTCAATTCCCAGCTTGCACTGTCCCGAATTTTTTCTCAGTTTTTTTTGAAAATTTCGAGATGGGCCTTCCCCCTCTTTCCTAGTACCTTATCCTTATCTCTTTAAACCTTTTATTCAAAAATTATTCATGTTTGAACCTTCTTATTTAAAGTGTAGATGCCATGAATTTAATAAAAAAGCCAGGAATACCCGCTGCTTGCTCTATTTATTTTAAAATTCAACGTAAGTTTAATAAATAAGCATAGCAAAAAAATATTTCTGTATTACAGGAGATTTATAAACATAATTTGTTGGCTTTGATATTGTCCATTCATTCATGTTACTACAAAACTAAAAAAGTTCATTTAGTGGCAACTCCAGATGGATTTTCTTAGATTTTTATTTAGTTCATAGGCAGTAGGTATACCTATTTTTCCCCCTGTTATAGCCAGATCTACATTTTCTGGAAGGTCATACCTATGTTGTGTGTGAGATATAATGTGATTTTAATATACCCAATAATGAGCTGCGTCAGCGTTGATTTATTTTTCACACAAATTTTCGTCAACCACTTGACTTCTTCGGAAGTAGATTTTTTAAAAAATAGCCTAGGTTTGGACTGGGGTCCACAGCTATATGCATATCTTCATCAAAATCAGTTAAGCGGTTTATCCATGAAAATGTAAAATACATACTTTGTCACGACATACTTACTTTTCTTTTCTTTGTCACGTTGTTAGACTCCTAAACTGCTTAACCGATTTCAATAAAATTTGCACACAGATTGCAGTTTGATTCAACTTCAAAGATAGGATAGCTCATAACTCAATTTATGATCAAAAAAATTACCAACCGAGCGAAGCCGGAACAAACAGCTAGTTTATAATATTTCTAACTGTGACTTCGTTAGCTTAGATTTTCTTATTCAAATTTCATGAAAATCGGTTCAGTGGAAACAAACAAACAAACTTCACAAAGTGTCAAACAGACAAACTTTCGCATTTATAATATTAATTAATAGGATTTTGGACATCGTATAGGTAGTAGGTGCTGGCCACATAATCTACGTTTTGTGACTTGATAGAGTTCAAAGTCAATGCACTATATCAGATACAAACATTGATACAAACCCTTTATTATGAGTTTTTTCTATCAATAGTTATGTAATTATCGTTATAATGACAGGGTGACGTTGATTTCATGGTATGAGGGACAATGTGTAAAATTTATTTAGTTATAAATAAGTTTTCTTTTTCAAACACAGAGAAGCCTCCCTAGCCAAAAAAACACGGTGTATATTATAAGATTATATTCAAAAACTCTGAGATATACATACACATATACATAGACATATTTTATATTTAACAAATATTTTTGCCTGCTTTGAGCATTCTTTGCGTAATGGGTAAAGCCAGAGAAATTTCATTCCAAAGTTGACATAGATTAAGGCGCTGTACCAGGTAGCTGCTGAAAGTCATATGTAAAGTCCATTCTCTGACCTTACGTCAACTGTAAGTAATTATACAGCCGTATAATGAAAGGAGAATAAAATACTAACTTATTACAAAACAATTGTTTAATTTATTACTTTTAGCAACATTCATTTACATTTTTATAAAAAAAAAACTATAGAATACGAGAAACCGCCATGTACTGAACGACAATCCTACCTCAATGATGTCACGTTTATAGTAAAAGACAATCATAAGTCATTACTCATAACAGACCTACCTAACGCTTTGTTCTCGTACTGGTCCTTTATCCGATTTTGCTTTGTCTTTTTAAATTATTAATAAAAAAAGAAAGTACACTTTTTTTTAAATTTTTAAAAATAGCGTGACTCACAGAAACAGGATTAATAAAGACGAGCAGCGTTACTTTTCCTAGAGCCTACTGGTTGGTGCTGGGAGAATTTTTAGCATTAAACAAACACTTTTGTTCTGCAGAAGTTAGAAATGTATCATAATCTATTATTATAAACATTATGATTCAATATGTTATTGCATTTTTAAGAAAATTTATTTATTTCGTATATTTTTTTCTTCGTTTATGTTGCAGATTTTGGTTGATTGTTATTGGCTCTTCGTTTATTTGTTAATGTATATACTTCGTATCCTCTAACATTGTGTTTTGGTGAATATTTTAAAGTTAAATTTTAAATCGTTTTACAAAACAAAAAATCTTGGTTTTTTTAAAATATGATATTCGTTATAATCAGTGTGATACCGAATATTATACAATATTTAATTATATTTGTCATCATGCCTACTCAGCACCATATGATTTCCAAGTATCCTTTAGTATTCAAAGAAACATTTGTAATACTACATCTTAGTTTGTGGCACTCTAAGTTATGCTTTTTAAAATGACATCATTTGTTCCGCCTTATTAGGTATCTACTCAAACTGCAATGACAAGGTAACTACGGCATTTAACGCCCTCTTGATCTTATACCATACACATAATAATTACTATAATTGAAGTATAAGTACTTAAATAATTGTAGCACATTCAATACATTTTAAACTTTCTTTTATAGAGCCTTACCGAACATATCTCACACATAATATTTTATAACTATGGAATTATGGAAAAATATAGAAATGATTAAAATACCTATTGGTTCCTAACAAACATGGTGGCTAATAGCGCCGAAGGACAGTGTGTCATTTAATGACAGGAAATTATTTGTACTTAATTTTCTGTCATTAAATGACACACTAAACATAACATAAACATTAATCAGATCCAAAATTAAAATAATGTTACTTTATGCTCAAAATTAGATATTTTTCCTTTCTTAAGTTTTGTTGCGTAAAGTTGTCCATTAAATGTTATTTTATTTTTAACGATTCAATTTCCTAATTTTCGTGGTTATATGACAGTGATTCCTTTCTTACTTATTTGTTTGTGTTTATATTGTACAATCAATAATAAAATAATTATGTCCTAAAAATTATAGTATGTATGGGTAATCAATTTTTAATCTATAAATTTCATACAATACCTAAATTATTTAAATAATAATCACTTTAGTAATTAGCAAAAAAACCTTTATCGATTGGGCGACCGATAAAACTTTTGATAATTTACGTACTTTTAACTAAAAAGGAAGCCGGATTTCAATCGGCGACGCATATGTTTTTAAGGGATATTTGTATAATATAATAATAGCGCCCATATAGTTTATGAACTCACAAACTTTTTGGCGTTATTACCCGAATAGTACATTCTACTGAGTGGGTTCTTAACTTTTTTTATATACAGGGTTAAACTTAAATGGTAACTTATTGCTAAATTGCTATATTTACTTTTATAAACATTATACATTAATTTAAATCAGTCCGCAAAAATGCGGATCTGAATGAAGTCGTGCGAATGCGACAGCGGTCAGAGGGAATCAGTTTTATGCTTTGTTTACGTTGTAACCATGCATCTTGTATTTTACGCCAGATAAAAATTATGAAATGATTTTTTTTAATAACTTCATAAATTGAAAGTGTTATCGATTCCGATTCGTTTCTCAAAATTTGGCAAGTTTTTTAAATACCCCCTTTATATGTTATTACATTATGCATCTCGCTTGCACAGTTGGCCTAACATCTCAGCCACAGGACTTACTATCTCTTATAACATCTACGGTGTTTATATGCCACAGTCGTCTAAATATAAAACATAAAAAAAATATTGATAAGTTTGGTGAAGAACACCTTTACGCCTTTTGGGCGTTGGCTGTTTCTGCTGTTCCATATTTTACTATTCAGGACTCTCGCACAAATAACTTACGCCTATCAATTGCTAAACAAAGCATTGTGAACAAAGGAATAAATATTTTACTATGACAACACTACGTAAACACGTCCTTGGAATGCATGTCTACGCAAACCTCCAAAGGGAGAGGAGGTTCAACCTCGCCACTCTTGCGTGAATGCCGGCCAAATAATGCACCCCCTGGATGGCCCACAACCCAGGCCTCAGATCGCAATTACGATCTAGAAGTGTCTCTTTGCCATCCTATGACAGTGACAGTGGCGACCTCCGCGCTAGCCAGCGATCCCAACACTGCGTGGTATACACAAGGTATGCCTACCGAAGCATTTTTTTTGGAAAAAGACTAATGGCAACACACCTCGCGGTTCTTACAACTTCAACGGGCTTTGTGGGCCCAGCAGAGGCTCATCCCGAGACATCGGAATTTAGATGGATTGGACTGTTCCCTACAACGCCAGCAACAAGGGCTAACTCCCGGGAGACCGTACCTCGACTTGGTGCTGCGTTCTGGTTTCTGAGTGGACTTGATGGAGGAGTAGTGGCTCGTCACTTGGCGTCGCCGGCGCAAGAGAGATCTTTGTCGGCGAGACCGGCGGCGACGGTGTAGTGTAGTGTCTTGTGAGTTAGTGTTTGGCTTGCGTTTGCCGCCGTTATTGGGCTTGGATCCAATAGGACGTGTCAGGGTCTTCTAAAAGTGGTACGCACGTTTGGGGTCAGTGTGTAGTCACACGCGGTTAATAACACCGGGTTCGGGTGGTCAGCCGTTCCGATTTCTTTTCCGAAATTCCACTCTTTGAATCTTTGAAATTGCAAGTCTAGGTCGCGATGTAGCTGGTCCTCATTGCGAACGTACCACGGGCTACTGGTGGCAGTACGCATGAACCTATCCTGTATGATTTGTAACCTTGGTGGTTGGGTCGGCGAAGGCTACACTAAGCTAAGATTGACCTAACACACGTTTTGTAAAGTGTCACTTTGTTACGAAGTGACATTTTACTATTCCTATTAATTAAGTCGTAGAAATAAGACGGCTAAGTACGAAATTAACTTTATTTGTGACATATAACTGTGTAGAATGACCCTAGGTATTTTGTTGAATGTTGCCAGCGGATTATTTTATCGAACATTTTGATGGGACCTCGAATAACGACAGGGTTTCATCCGTTTGCAGGGTCTGATACTCCAATTAAAGAGCATCGCTACACTTTTTACACTTTTTATCGGGATTTACTTCTATTCGCCACTTCCTGAACCAGTCGCCCAAGAGAGTGGCCGCGCTACGGACGATTTTGCCTATGAATCTCCGCTACGGTGGGACATCTACCAAATCATGCTTACTTTGATTGAAAATATAGTCGTAGCAACGATAAACGAGCCCATAAGAAAGCAACTGCGAGTGCACCTGTCGTTTACTTGCAGCAACGTAATGCGAACCTTTAATTAATTGAAATTAAACATTAATACCAATAACTCCATAAAGTCATCATTGAAATATGAAATAAGAGTACACAAATAATGTAATGTAATCAAACATTCATTTTAAAANNATCATGCTTACTTTGATTGAAAATATAGTCGTAGCAACGATAAACGAGCCCATAAGAAAGCAACTGCGAGTGCACCTGTCGTTTACTTGCAGCAACGTAATGCGAACCTATAATTAATTGAAATTAAACATTAATACCAATAACTCCATAAAGTCATCATTGAAATATGAAATAAGAGTACACAAATAATGTAATGTAATCAAACATTCATTTTAAAAATTTTGAAAAGAAAATAAGACTTTTTAGTTCCAGTAATGTATTTTTTACAAAAAATGGCTTTCACTGACCTCGCCATGTTGCTATGTTATGACTGGGGTAACGAGGTTCTGTTGTTTGTTGTCCATCGTTAAGTTTGTAGTCCATTTGCAATGAAAAATGTTACTATCATACCTCACAGCCTACAAAACACTAGATTAAGAATATCCGCTCTTAACAATAGGCATTGCAAAGTATTATTCATTTATAACCAACTCCAAAAAGGAGAAGATTATCAATTCGTCTTTAGTTGTATTTTATACTAGATGTCCTGGCGAACTTCGTTTCATCCGTTCAGGTTGTATGTGAAAATGAAAATTTTGGTTTTTAGTAGTTTCCTTCAGCTTTTCCCACTTTCTCTCATCCTCAAAACCTTCCCTTGGCCTCAACAAATAATTCAAAACCAAAATTAGCCAAATCGGGCCAGTCCTTCGAGATTTATGCATACAGAGTACAGACAATCATTCATTTTTATATATAGACGAAGAGGCGCCCTGAGTATACGACCTGAGTGAGTACGTACCTACTCAATGATCTGAGTTTATTAACCCTGACCACCCGCTCTATAGGACTAAGGAAATCATAACAAAAATCTGTGGGTAAGAGTAATTAGAGTTTCAACAATATCTATGTTATAATTGATATTTTGACACCAAAGATGAAACAATGGCAGTAGCGCGAGAATCAATGTTTTAAAATAAGAAAGTTTCTTACTTAAACATTCACCATATGGGTATCATAACGATCGTTTATGTGCCAACCAACGGTTCACATTCTATAATGAATAAAATTATTTTTATGTTACTGTGTGTCGCCTTGTCCTATGCAGAGTCGGATTCACAAAGTAGAGACGATACAGAAGAAGAGGGTCAAGGCAAAGATTACGTAGGCCCTGAATATAATATATCTTACCAGCCACAAACAATCCGCACTATGAAAGGAGAGTTCATTGTCGAAAAATTCGTTGATATTCTAATAGCTAACGAAAAGTATTTAAAGCAGATAGATGTAATCGATCATAAACTGGATCACTTAGAAGTAACAATTCAAGAAAGACTTACCAGTGCTTTGAAATTTTTGACAGAAATAAGAAGAATGGTGAAGTCTCCTTCGGCAGATAATTTGGAAAATGCTTTGAGATCGCTCAAAAAAGATTTAGATAAATTAAAGGACAATTTGTCACAGCATGGCGATCGAACTTTCAATTTAAAGGGTAAGTACATGGGTACTTACTGAATATTATTTTCACACTAGTGATGGGAAAGAGAAAATTCCTTTTCACAGGGCCGTATTCAGGGGTTGGGGGGGACAACCGGGGAGAAAGCCTCCATAGACGATCGGTGCACTAGAAACTTTGTAAAAAAACCTTTAAATTCCGACTAGTAAACTCCTTTTTCTTTGATTTTTTTTAATTGATTTCACTGGTAAACCTCAAAGTGGTTTACCTACAGTAGTTTGTAGAAAAAATATTGTATTATTCTAAAATATGATTAGAAAACTAGACAAAATAGTCATTATATTTGTAAAAAAATTTGAGGCCAGGACTACCCTCACTCCTTTGTTGCCCCGAGGCCTCGAGACCTCTAAATCTGGCCCTGTCTTTTCGGTTACAAAATTTCAAAATACTCTCTTAATTGACACATAAGATTCTTTAACGATGGTGTTTTAGAAAAAATAGCAGCATGATAGAACCACCACAATTTTCGCTTCGCAGTTTCTAAAACAGGTGGGTAAACAATTTTTTTTTGAAAATGATTAATGTGTTGCAACCTTGTGATTTTTACAACTTTACCGGGCTTTGTAAACGGATATAATTCTTGCAAGTCATAAAAGCGAGTGGTCTTTATTTTTTATCAAGCTGATAATTACTAAATGACGTATTTTTATGATTATCTGTCTAAAGTTGAACATAAACTTAATCGACTTCGAAAAAGTGGAATCTCCTAATAATTTGTTTGACTCCTAAATTTTTAATGTATGTTAATCGATTCCTCTGTCATTCCTGAACTGATTTCAAAAACTTTTTGTATTAAATACAATTTCTTTCAAATTTTGAAAGACCACACTTCCAATATGCTCTCATTCTCACAAAATATGAATCTATTTATCGTGGTATCCCAGGGAAAACAAGGAAAATATTATTTTAGTGTGCATCTGAGTAATAGACTTACTCATTAAAATCGAAGTCGGTTTTGGTAATTTTACTGCACTAGGCTTGTTTTTAAAACAACTCTACAGATTTCGCTGTCAGGCCTCACCATGAGTTTACGGCTTGTCAAGTTTTATTCTAGCTACCGTCTCTGTAAGTTATTGGTATGAAAACTTTGAACAACGCCTCTATTGGTAACTAAGTGAAACACATTTATAGACCAAGTGTCATTGATTTCAACACGTAACTTACCAAAACGTAATGTAGATCAACTCATGGTAAAGGCTCAGGTATAATTTACCACAAATACGCTTTTATACCATTATAAACAAGTAAAACCTTCTCGCCTTCGATGTTTGCAAGATGACTTTCTTTTATATTAATTACGTTTTTAAGTAGATAGATACTTGTAAATATAAAAAGATAATAGTTAATATCTTATCAATTACAACACAAACAAAACATATGCCATAACGGTGACAATGTCTCAAGAATACCGAAACCTGTTAAGAGTTTGTTATTTTGGATTTGAATTTTTTTTATCCAAGTTGCACGCGTAGGGTTACCTACTCTTGAATATCGATTTCATTTAAATTGGATATTGGAATCGAATACTCTTCAAAACAGTGCTATCGGATTTTCCAAAAATAATCAATAAGTCCGATAAAATAATTAAATGTATGTTATTAACGAAATTCCAATTTGCATGAAATCGAGATTTAAAAGTAACCCTACAGGTCGCATGTGTAGAATACCAGCCAGCCAGCCAGCTGTCACGCATTTCGTAAGAGCCGAGCATAGGTTAAAAGGTTAAATGGGTTAATTAACAAGACCTCCTTTCAGAGTGCCTGCGTGCCGTGTAGCAACCCGTCCGAGTACCGCCATTTCTCTGTCGCTATAATGACAATGTCTTGTTCCGGTGCGAAAGTTAGTGTAGCCGGTATAGATTCACAATTATCGTAACAACTAGGGTTGCCAAAGTAAAAAAGAAATAAAGTAGGTATGTTATGTGCGAGAAGAATATTGCACAGTATTTTAGAAAAAAATAGCAGTAGCTTTGTACGAGTATATTTGGTATTTCACTATGTACTACTTCTTCTGCTGCTGATGATTCTGATTTTTTGAATTATATTATAATATTAGAAGGCAAACAAACAGACGGATTTCCTGATGGTAAGGAATTCACGCCGATTAATGGTGCGTTGCCAACCTGAGGACGGGATGTTAGGCCTCGATCAAAAGTAAGTTTACCAGCTACCGGAACACGACATGATATTAGGGCGGCAGGAATAGGTAAGGCAGTGGCACCAATCCGGGCGAGTCGCTGCGAAACTTTACCACCTAGCTAGATGTCACGGTGTTAGAGACGGTAAGCCTATGCATACCTTTTACGATCTGCCTGGCAGGAAGGCAGATGGTCAAGTTTGCAAAGGAGCCCTGACCAACACGGGGAATTTTGTTGTATGTTCGATAGAGAGTTCATACATTTATTCATCCAAGTGCCAGTCGAAGTATGAGTTCATGATCATACCGTGTCTTGCAGGAAAATGTTTACAAAATATTTGATACTCGAACCAAGATTTTGTACAGTTCACATTTCACATAGACGGAGTGTACTCTACTATATTGATAAACATCTTTGGAATAAAACTGTAGAAGAATGAATTTCGCACATGGAATGTTTTTAAAAAAAGAAGTGTAGGCGAATAAAAAGGGACAGCAGAACATTTCTGTTTCGAATTTTTATTTGTCTTACTGTCTATATCGTGACCGCGATTCACGCGAAACCTACTAAACCGATTGTAACGAAATCTGGTAGTTAGGTAGAGTAGTAGGTACTATTTAAATTATGTGCTTCCGCTATATTCGTCGAGCTTCGGAAATCCGAGTGTATTTTAAAGATATCCTATTATTAGAGTTATTGGAGTTATTATTACAAAATTAATCATTTCGCTTAAATTTAGATTAAGTCAGCCAATTTAAAAATAAAAGTATAAAGTGTAAAAAGGCTAAAAACTGTAAAGCTAAACGCATAATTTTAATAGAGGTATATACTTTATAATACAAGGAGAGCGCTACGGAAAATTTATGGTGTTACGCTTGACCGCATTCGTAAGTGAGATCATGTGAGATCCGAGAAAAAGTGATATTGAAAGAAAGTGTTGGTGTTAAAATAAGAAATGCATGCTCCACTGGTTCGGTCATGTGGAAAAAATGACATGAAAGATTGACAAAGCAGATTCGTATCGCTTGGCTCGGGTGTTATCCTAGCTTGGTGTCAAGAGTCTCAGAAACTATCGTGTTTGTATAAATAGGGTAATGAATTTGGAGAAAGCCAGGCAGGTCTGCCAGGATCGTGAGGTTTGGCACTCGATACTCTCTGCTCACCACATAAGGGACTTCGCGTGAAGATATGTATGTCTGTATAAATCAAGTAATGTTACAGACTACTTTTTATCCAGCTCACGAAAGGAGTTCCGGTGGATAGGGGTTATAGTTGAAATGTAAATTGATATAAACGCTATAAACGCGCCGATTAATCCTTGTTTTGCATTATGTGCTGTATAGATTATCACATATTTTTTTCCAAGTTATAAGTTTCGTAGTTTAGAAATTACAGACTACTAGAATTACAACACTCAGTATAAAGTTTTTTTTATGATAATGGTAGGCAAACAAGCAGACGGATTTCCTGATGGTGAGAAATTCACGCCGCCTAGAGACACCAAAGGTGGTGAAGGTGCGTTGCCAACCTGTGGCCCGGATGTTAGGCCTCGAGCAAAAGTAAGTTTACCGGCTACCTTACCCTCCGAACCAGAACACGTCAACTGCAAGCATTGGACGTTATGGTGGTCAATTAGCTTGAAATCCAGAATGTAGAGAAACATTTGAATATACAGGTCATGTTACAGCTTCATGCCAAATTCCCCTGCAGAAAAGGCAGAGAGTATGAATAAGTATAAGTAATAAAATTCTTCGAGTCGGTTAGTAGGTACAATATAAGAAAGTGTCTTCAAGATTATATACCAAATCAGTAGGTAGAAATACAACCAGTTCACTTACAATCTTTACTTTACTTACTTAAAAAAATGTATGGCAGATAAAACTCGATCGTTATAATTTTTGATTAAATTAATAAGTGCTAGCCTAGTAGTAAATATATTTTAACGAATTTATAATATGTAAAATATATTAATAACAAAATAAAAACTACAATTTGTTTATAATTAAGTTAAATATTTGCACACCACAATGTGGTAGAATATGTTAGTACGAATAAGTATTCTGTAACAACTTTTAAACACACATATTCCGCAAATAAATAAATTTCATTTCATTTCATTTCAATCAGTCGAAGGAGTATCTAATCACACAAAGTGATGGTTCGCAATCCCGGACAACTTTGCTTTATTAGAAATTTGTAAACGAGTTGCCCGAACTGAGAATCGAACTCGTGACCTTTATCAGAGTATCTAATCGGATAAATAGACACCAGATTCCTCTCTATCCGACAACGTTAGCTATTCCTTTCAATAGACCATGGAAGCGTGTTGTCCCAAGTGTTATGGTGCCCATCGTGCCTATGATAAATAATACTCGTATTTTTGAGTATAAATACATAAATATTTAAACCTGATCTGACTCCAAAGTAAGCAGATTATTGCTGGTTCCCTTCGCGAATCGAACCTGAGGTTATTTAGTGAAGGGCGTGTACGCTAAACTCTCTGGCAACTAGTCGGTCAGGTGGACTATGGTGGTCATGGCAGATCTGTGTTTGTCTGGACGCTACGCTATCATTTTAGCTTTTGTTTTCATAAAATAAATACCAGTTATTACATGTTTTTTGATTAAAGAAAGTGGTGTCATCGATATGACATCTGACTTCCAACTCTTCTAAATTAAAATTATAGTTCTTTGACTAGGGTTAGATAGTGACACTTATTTCATTTCGCTTCTTTTTTCTCAGAAG
>NJDC01000156.1:317851-333559 GCA_002245475.1 Calephelis virginiensis
GCTTTTGTTTTCATAAAATAAATACCAGTCATTACATGTTTTTTGATTAAAGAAAGTGGTGTCATCGATATGATATCTGACTTCCAACTCTTCTAAATTAAAATTATAGTTCTTTGACTAGGATTAGATAGTGACACTTATTTCATTTCATCTTCCTTTTTCATTTCGCTTCTTTTTTCTCAGAAGTTTCAATAAAAACGTGTTGTTCCGTACCGCTGAGTAGAATAGGCAACCAGCCTTTCTGGCAGGAAGCTAAGAGGAGAACGAAGGTTAAATATATAGGTATTACCGATAATACCACTGGCGGTAGAGTGCTATGTGGCAACTTGCCCAAGTAGGGATCCATTGCCGCCATAACGACTCTGTCATGTTCTGACCTGGAAGTTAAGATAAGCCCGTTCCCTGCCAAATGTCAGCGACGCACTTATAACGTATATGATGCCTATAGACCACGATTGTCTTTTACCATCAGGAGACCCGAGTGCCTGTTCGCTGATCTCACACATAAAAAAATGACAAAGTGATGGTCCGATCTGGAGGTCATGTTAGCTGATAGACTTGCAATAAGGACTTGCTACAACACAGCCACGCACCTATAACTTATTCGGTGTTTAAAGGTCACAGTTATCTTTTACAATAAACCAGGAGAGCCATGTCCTTGTTAAGTATCATATGTCATTAAAAAAAACAAGAAAGTCGCTCTCTATAATATCGGTTGTGAAAAACGGTTTCATTAGGATTTCTGGAATTTTCAAGTGATCAAACCGGGTAGATAAACATCTTTATTAGTAGGGGATCCCAAAAAGGGATTTTTGCCAGTATTCAAGTGCGTATATGGAAGATACCGTGTATCATGGTGAAGCACTTCGATTATGTATAAAATAACTATAAATATAATGGCGGGCATGTAGGGTAGTAAGTCTAAAATGTTTTGACATTTTCCATATCCCCGAAGAGCTAAGCAGAGGCTTAACCAGGGCACCCACAACTACAAACATACTTAAGGATGTCAGCGTAAAACATTGGTTTATTGCAGAGGTTCCTAAACTTATTTCATGTAACGCCCACTTTGAAAATCAGTTGTTTTGTAGCGCCCCCCCCCCTCGTTTTTTTCTTGTCAATAACCTCAATAACATATTTGTTGCGCCTAGTTTAAAAAAAAACATTTTTTGCAAGATTTATACCGCCCCCCTCTAGGCTTCCAGCGCCCGCAAGGGGGGCGTTATCGCCCACTTTGGGAAAGGCTGGTTTATTGCATACCGAGGAGTGCATGTCTTAATTTTCTGATGCTTAAACACGATGTACTGGAGTTGCAGGATCGAAATTTTCAAAAAAACAGTCATTAGTTCATTTGCTCATTGAGGCGACCGGTCTGACTTATTTTCATCATAGGAGACACATAATGCATGCAGATACGAAGGTACACTATTAATAACTGGTGCGCTTGTATATAATTAAGAGTCTGTAATGATTATTGTACTGTATGATTATTCTTTTAGCTTTTAGATGCTTTCCATATTACTAAAAATATAAATGTTACATCTTTTTAGTATTCACCGTCTAATCGATAACGTCCATTATGCCACCATAATGCTTTAGTAACTGCACATTTAGCATCCAAATAGCTTTTAAAGTTTTTAGTTTTAGGAGCTAGAGATAAGAACTTCCCATCTCTATAGCTGCCACACTACTGAAACTGTTGAGAGAAGGAATTGTCTTCCACTACCGCATCAGGTTCACATCAACATCTTTAGATATTGATAGCAACAACGCAAGATGTATTGTGAAAAGTTCACCAAGCGCAGAACAATAAAATTAAAACATAATTTATTTACAAACGCAGCGAAGATTTGCTAATAACAATTACTCGTATGTTAACCCTCTAGCAGTAATGTCAAGGAATTATTTAGTAAATTAGTATTCAAGTGTTTTTTATTTTTATTTTGAAAGGAATAATCTAGCCACACCTAGTCCCACAATGTGATAGGTGGTAAGCCTACTGCCAACCGGGCAAAGGGCTCCAATCGGGAGTTCCGAGGGGCAACGCTTTTTATATTAGATTTAGAATTTTCTTTTTGTCGCCCGACCAGGGAATCGAAATCGCGATCTCATGCAGTCAAGTCCAACACCTGGACCGCTAGGCCGCAGGGGTGATAATATTTAATATCATTAGTATTTATTTTATTTGCGCTTTGAAATTCTATAATATAAAACGCTAAAAGGTTTATAAATTCAAAAGTAATTTTTAAATTGGAGAAAATAAGCGCCGTTTAAAAAGATAATTAACATATGTTTATCAATACGTAAAAATGACTAAGTAATGGTGATTTAAAAAAAACGATAGATACATACTCGTACACTGATAACATGATTATCGGTATTTATTTATTATTTATCTTTCTATTAATTATAATTCACATGATAGTGATATTGCTACGAAAAGAATGATCTAGAAAAAAGAAAGTAATAGCACTCCATTAAGTAAACAGTTTATTTGAGACGTGGGAAAAAGGAACTAATGCCTATATAGAGAAATAAGAAGAATAGAGTAGATTTTCAGATATTACACAACCTTGTTTACACTTAAGAAAAAAAATCATATAGAAAGTACAAGTAAGAAGTTAATAACTGTGTATTGTCCAATAGTTAACGAAACGATTAAGTCTAGCTAAAAGTTATGAAATGAAGAAAATATACGAGAATTCGTGAATACGGTTTTGTTAACATGAAACGAGAGGTGTTATAAAGTTTCGCTCTTTAGCGGACGGACGGATTTTGGCGCGACTTATATAGTTAATAGTTGGAGTCGGTCTTACAGTTTTACTGTGCTAAAAAATTTTTTAGTTGCGAAATCAGGGAACAAGCAGACGGCTCTCGTGATAGTAAGAAAGCGTGGCCTACTCCTTAGAGGCGTCGTTCTTCTGCGTGGGATGTTAGGTCAAACGTAAGTCTACCATAACCTCCGGACCGGAATTATAGCGGCAGGTATAGGTAAGGCGGTGGATCCCAACCCAAACAAGTTCCTGTACTGCACCCTAGCACCTTGCCTTGTTGGTATTAGCCTACTATACGTGTTTGCCTCTTATGAGCTGCCTGGCAGAGAGATGGTCTATTCTGCATACCGGGTCAAAGGGTTTCAGTATTTTTTTATGCACATTACTAATGTGCTTGTGTGTTTTATGTATCATAGTAACTGTAGTTGTAGATTCATTGCTAATAATTGTGTGAGCAAACACAAATAAAGTAATTGCAGTACAATTAAAGTAAGTAATGCAGTTGCACCTCAAGAATTAATCGTTTCATGATTTTGAAGAGAAGACGACGTTTGCTGCTGCAGAGAAAGGATATATAATTAAAGACCAAAAAAATATTTCGTGGCAATCTTTTTCTTGTAAGAGTTTATCATTATGTACAAAATAAGCCTAAAGTCGTTCGTTTCCTTTCCGGTTTCAAAATTAGATGATCTCCATGTAACAATAATTTTGTATTGTCATCCGATATACAACTGCATGCACAATTTTAGTTTAATCAGAAAGTGTATCAAATTAAACATACGAAATCCTAGCCGAATAAACATAAACAAAAGATAAATAAAAACTTGTAATGAAAATTGTTTTTGACGACTGGGGTCTAGAAGACCCATGTATTGCTATTGAAAGGTTAATGCATTAACTACAGTTGTGAGAACCACCTAGCTGCCCGATGTAAAATTCAAGTCAATTGTTATTGTTAATTCAATTTACCGATTGTAAACATATCGAGAAACTAGAAAACAACAGGTAAGTTATTGGCAGTTGCTTGGCATCTTACTGACTGTCGACATCCAGAAATGGTTTTCAATTCCAAACTTTTACTGTTCTTTTTTGCCTTTACTTTAATTTCGTGTGAATTAAATATGGATAATAAAAGCAAGCGAAAAAAAAACCATCCCGGGAATTCCTTGTGGAAAAAAGAGTACGAAAGTGAACTTAGTGATGCAATGCTTTCAAATAAACACGAAAAGAATTTTACGAGAATTGCACAGGCGTCTCCAAGCGATACTGAAGCGGTTCTCGAAAAACTAATGGACTCAATAACAGCCAGTGAAAAACATTTGAAAAAAGTAGAAAGCATTGACTTTAGGCTTAACAGACTGGATATAGAAGTTCATGAAAAAACAACAGCAATATTGCAACGTCTTTCCGATATATTTAAGACTGTTCAAAATCAAATGGTTTCTGATAAATGGGAAACAATGATAAGTGATCTCAAGAACGACATTGAAAGAATCAACTCAGGAATAGAAAAAAGTCATCGATTGACACCTAAAGATAATGGTATAAGTACACTTTAACATTTTTACACGACAGAGTTAAGTTTTTTTGTGGATGTATTAGTGATGTGTTAAAAATTCGCGAAGAGGTAAAAATTTTAATTGTTGGTTGCAATAATATTTTCCAAACTTGGAAATATTTTTACTATGTAAATTATTACTTATGTTAAAATTATACTCTGCTGTGTCTGTTGTAATATTATAATTTCGTTGCCGTGAACCAACGACAAAAAAAACTCTTTCACATTTATATCTAGCTAGTTTTTTCCCGCGGCTTCAAATCGGAGTGAAAAGATTCCCCTTTTCATATACCGCGAAGATTTTGACATTTAAATTTTCTTACTACATTTTTATTTATTTACTTTTTACAATTTACCTATTTATTATATTTTTACAATTCTTTCCTGTTATGCAAAGTGCAGTTATAAGAAGCAGGCTCCCATAGGGGCACTCCTAATTGGTGCGAACCCCACAGAGGCAAATCTGGAATTTTTCGAGGATCGGACCTAAGAACTATTTCGCGGTCCCGCGGTCGCGGCATTTCATAATCAAGAAGCGGCGCAAGGGATACTTAGGACGATGCCAGCTGTTTCGACGCAAGCATTTTTTGGTTGCGTGTAATTTTAAATCTGTGATAACTTTTATAGTACTAATTTAAACGAAAGAAGTAGGAAGCAACAAAGGTTACTGTGAGTCAAACTTTGGAGATAAATATACGCTATCGCGGACTATTTTTATGATGTACCAGTCTTCTAATTTGCTAAATCTAATATATATAAATCTCATGTCACAATGTTTGTCCACAATGGACTCCTAAGCCACTTAACCGATTATAATAAAATTCGCACACCATGTGCAGTTCGATCCAACTTGAGAGATAGGATAGCTTACATCTCAATTTATCGCGGGCGAAGCCGCGGGTAACAGCTAGTTTATTATAAAATAAGATGCATCCTATTATTATCTTAGTGCAGGTCGATTTAAGTGCGGATTTGGTACCAAAAATTCACTTATAACAATATGAACGTAAATAATTTATGATATACGAATGTACATTCATATTATATATTGCTGTTGTTAAATATATTCGTATCAGTGTGATCCAGGAATGAGTGATTGAAGGAAAGTGTTGGTATTAAAATGAGAATAGGCATGCTCCGCTGGTTCGGTCGTGTGGAAAAAGTGACAGGTGAAAAATTGACAAAGCAGATATAAAATACGAATGTGGATGCGACCATGATGCGACCAAGGTTGACATTCCACAATCAAATCAATCGGATATCACGCGAGGGTGGTGTCTAGAGTCTCCAAAGCGTGCTTGTATGAAACGGGTAATGTATGTAGAGGAAGCCAAACAGGTATGCCAGGATCGTAAGATTTAGCACTCGATACTCTGTACCTACCCCGTAAGGGCCTTGGCGTGTATATAGTATATTATACTACATAGTGTATTATACAATATACTATAATACAAAAAATTGGCGTATATATGTAGTAGTATAGTATGTATATTATAGTATATACCTACATTTCCGTAACAATTTTTTTAATGTACATCTCAAACGGTTTAGCTAGCGAATGCAATGGAAGCGACCGAAAATCGTTTTTTGAAGCCTTGTTCACAACATAATGAATTTTGTCTACTATAAATATACGGGAATAAATTATATAAACAACATTGAAAACCTTATCAAAGTCTGTTGCTTGGTTTTAAAGATCTAAGCATACATAAGGATATACAGCGGAAAGCGACTTTGTTTTGTACTACATATTTATATTTTTAATTTAACTAGCCGACCCGGCTAACTTTGTATCGCTCGCCAATAACAGCTACTAATAGTAAAATTTTGAAATAAGTAGGTAAGTAAGGACTTCCCTATTTCCCGGTATTTTTCTTCATTAGAACTTTTTCGTCACAATAACTAACAAAATAAAAAATAATTAGCAACGAAATGGGGATTCATTTTTAAATATACCTATTGATTTTCCAACTTGCCGAACTTCGTATCGCTTGACTTTAATAGCTACTAAATTTTTGTTATTGTTTTTCCCATTTTCCGTGCAATTTCCCCGTTTCCTCTTCATTAGAACCATCTCCTGACAACAAAACACATCAAAAAAATAGTCAGCAAAATTGGTACATCCGTTAAGGCGCGACGCCCACCTGAAATGGGGTTTGTATGTATATACAGGGTGACATTTAAAGTACCAGCCAAATTTTGAGAAACTATTCGGAATCGATAACACTTTCGATATACGAAGAATGTCAAAATTAAAAATGAAATCAATTTTCGATTTTTATCCAACGCAAAATACAACGTGAAATGGGGTTTGTATGTATATACAGGGAGACATTTAAAGTACCAGCCAAATTTTGAGAAACTATTCGAAAACATACACTTTCGATCTACAAAGAATATAATTAAAATTGAAATTAATTTACAATTTTTTTCCAACGCAAAATACAAGGCACATGGTTGTAACGAAAACAAAACATAAGCTGGTTTCCATCGACCACAGATGCATCCGAAGGCTGGTTACGTAATGACTCGTACTCGGTACCAGATACGACATACCGTGACAACAAGTAAAGCATTATTGCGGACTGTTTTAAAGAATCAGAACCAGAATAATCTTTATTCACTTGAACCATACAAGTGATATTTGTGCGCGTCGACATTTTTATAATCTACCACCGGATCGGAATCGCGGCCACACACTGAGAAGATCCGGCGAAAGAAACTCAGCGGGCTTGTCTTTTTTCAATAATAATAGTTACAATATAAACTAGATTAAAAAAACAAATTACAATCTGAATCAAATCAAAACTAAATGAATGTTTATAAAAGTAAATATTACAATTTGGCAATGTTATTTAAAATACATTACATTTAAGCCTTTACCCCCTTGTGTTAAAATTTGGCTTTCAAAGTAACCCTGTATAGATAAGATTTCGATATATAAATATCGATCTCACATTTATGTACCATTCCAGCAGACGGAAACGAATGCCACATGGATAATGTGTTGGATAATCGTTTACTGATCCTAGAAACCAACGTCAAGTCTGTTAAGAACAGTGTTGACGCGATATCAGCTGTTATTTCGGAAGTCAAAAACCGCCAACCTGGCAGAATAAGGTAAGATTTTTCATTTTCAGCTATTTATAACAATTCCTTCTATTAATCGACATCGAGGTATGAGGACCCCATCACCCGATGGTAAATATTTAGGTTACTCTATCACCTGTAGCTATGATTAACTTGTAGCTGTGTGGTAAAGTGCTATGCAGGAGCTCGCACGGATTGGCACGTAGTGAATGACGCAATAGTAGGTAAGGAACTACTCCTGCGTCATTCACTTCAGTCGTCGTTTTGTTGTTCCATGCTATAGGTTAAGGTAGCCGATAGAGCTATCCTTACGGGATTAAGCTTATCCTTAGAAATTCACGCCGCCTAGAGACACCAAAGATGGAAATGGTGCGTTGCCAATCTGAGGACGGGGTGTTAGACCTCGAGCAAAAGTAAGTTTACTGGCTACCTTACCTTCCAAACCGGAACACATACTGACGTAACGGCGGCAGAAATAAGTAAGGCGGTGGTACCAATCCGGGTGAGTCGCTGCGAAACTGTTATAGTGGTAGAATTTCGCAGCGACTCACCCCGTATACTAATATATTTCCTGATATACTAAATTTGCTATGAAACCGGTTTCATCCTATTATCAGCTCGGTGTAGTTCGATCTAACTTCGGATCTTAGACTATATAGTACAAATGTAGTAGTCTAGGTATCTGACCCCTAGACTACAGGCGATTTGTGCAATAATGAATAAATAATAATAATGTTAAACAATGTTATAGTGTCTTTGGCTAGTCATGAGTGCCCTAGTTGTGTCTTTGCCTACCCCTTTGGGGATATGGTCGTGAAGATACTTACTTTTTAATGTTAAACATATATGTTGAAATAGGACTGTGAGTGCTGACCATGGTGGTGCCTCTGTAGATACACTGACACTGATCAGCGAGTTTCGAAAGGCTATACAAGAACAGAAGTCAAGGAAATGTGATTGCAAATTGTGAGTTAATTCTATTTTTAAATACTTTTTTCAATTAGTACCTGAACGTACGCAATATTATTTAGTCCTAGCCGCCTCGCCCGAACTTCCTATCGCATGACATCAACAGCTACTATCAGTATGGATAAAACTTTTTTTCTCCTATTTTCCCTGAAAAGATCCCGCTTTTTATAAGAACCTTCTTCTGACAGTAAGTCTATTCACACGGCACCGTTTACCGCCGCGTTGTGCGGAAGCGAAGAAGCGGATTTCGTAGCGGTTCGGAGGTTTACACGCCTGTTTGCAAGGATGGATTTAACGCGGTTGTAGCTTGTTCGATCAAGGTCAATGGCAAAAATCGACACAAAAGTAGTAGCAGTTTGGCTTTTATAGAGTTGAAAGAAAAACATAAAAATATATTGTGTTCATTCATTTCTACAAAGCAGAACTCTAAATGAGACATGGTATCATATAAAATAACTGCACCTACGACGATCCGCGCGGTTATGAAATGCCTCGTTTATTGTACACCGCCTCTCCGCGCGGACAACGGCGCGGAGGTGCGGTTACAACGAGAGCATCGTTCGACTGCGCAGTCGGGCGGAGTTTGTATGTCAGGTATCTACGGATTTCTAGGAGGCCATTGCAACTTAAGATCTGCTTCACCGCCTTCCGCGGCAGAGGGCGGTGCCGTGTGCTAATCGCCTAACTAATACAATAAAAAAAAATGAGCAACACTGGTCCATCCGTTCACGTGATGCAATGACCATGCGAAATGGGGATTCACTTTGATATATAGATGAAGGATTTTCAACGGGAGAAATCCTGTTGTATGGAACCATACATTGGACGACAACTTTTTATCGAGTAGATTAATTTTGATAATTATTGTTTCACAGTGTCTCAAGCTGCCATTTCAACAATCTTGAACAAACATGATACCGATGTTTAATGTAATACATCAGAATTACCAAATAGATACCTCTTACGTAAGTTGTTGTAACCCCAAAAGTGTTATTTTAGAATTCTCCTAGTGCCGTTTGTCCTTAATTCTCTGAGTCGTGACCCCGTTGAACCATTTTCTCTTGGACTACCTTCCACCACCTTGCTCTTTCTTTGTCGATGTGGATGACTACGCACACTGTGGTTTCCAGTGTAGAGTTGATTTGATATGACCAGTGTTGGGTTTCTTTCTCTGGGTCTTTTCCCATTCAGTTTGCCCGTCAGCAGTTTTTCCAATTTATCTTCTTATTTTCCTCATAATATGATCAAAATATTCGAAACACCTACTTAAGCATACTGCCGAAAGCCTAATTGGTATTTTAAGTCAAAATGCATGCATTATCCAGGTGGTCGGTTTACAGGATTCTAAGTATTTTTCACCAACACCACATCTCGAAAACGTCACTGCGTAGACGGTCATCTTTTTTAGGTGCAGGTCTCCACACAGTATAGGAAGATGGAAAAAAAGACTAGTGACTAGATTTTTCTTAGTCTTCCGCGATATGCTTCTGTCCGTTCAGGGGGCTGATTCCGTATCTATTTATTGATGATCACTGGGTAAAGAGTACGTACTTCAAATAGCTGTCAAATGACGTGTTTTATACTTGCTATCTCCAGTGACTAACAGAAATACAATGAAGATAGCAAATACAAAACACGTCATTTGACAGCTATCTGATGAAGACCCAGTGATCATTACTAAAATTGTACTGAATAGCCCTGCAGATCTTTTGTACGTAACTTTTCAGTCGCCTTATGTATGGGGGTTAGTTATAAATTTAATAGTTCCAATTAGTTATCTTAGAATAGAGCATGTTTAAAGATCTATACAACATTGTAGTTCGTTATATGCGTATGACAAATGCTTGCATATTATACGTATTTTCGATTTATTCGCTTAAATTGTACTAAATAGTGCCAGAAACGAAAGTTATCAGTAAAAACGCAAAAAGACAGTTTTGTGGCATACCTACAATTTACGTGGAATTTATCGAAATGACCACGCACAATTTTATCTGATACTAGTTGATCCGGCGAACTTCGTATCGCTTGACATTGATCCACCGGGTTTTTCCCACTTCCCATGCAATTTTCCGGTTTTTCTCTTCATATGAACCTTCTCCTTCTAAACTAATACTTCTAAAAACTTGCACCCGAAAGTTAAAAAATAGAGAAGATCGTGTGTAGGTACAGCTTAGAACAATGCGATGTGTTTATTGCTCTATGTGTTTATTGCTTGCGGTTGCTCTTATAAAGAATATATTCAATATTATCCTTTCTACTCACTCATAAAATTGAGCAGAGATTCAAAATGTCTCCTTTTTTAACCGATTTCCAAAAAAAGAGGAGGTTCTCGGTAGTATATTTTCTTTTTGATGTATGTACACCGATTTCTCCGAGGTTTCTGAGCAGTAGGCTCTCGAAGCTCGATTCATGCAATATTGGAAATTTTAATCGAGTTTGTCAGGTGTAGGTACTTTTGAACACAATACTGGCGAATTATTTACATTAAGTTAATAGTAGATAATAAATCATTTTATTGGATCCATTGTTTTTTTTTTTGTAACTAAATGTTATATTCCGCTAGCACAGTTTTATATAAATGTACATAAAAGCATAAAAGTACCTAAAATGACATATACGATTCCAATTTCCAAATTCGCAATCTTTGTTCAAGAGCAACCCTTCTGATTTCCGTTTGATTGCGGAATTGTTTCGAATTGGCCCATAAAAATTTGATTCATATAGGCCCATTAGTTTTAGTTAGGCATATGAGATTTTTTTATCTATTTTTTACCTATCTCGAAGTCTATTTTTATTAAGTTAAATGAAATCTGGCAAGTAAATATGATCCACTTACGGCCAATATTACAATCTTAATCCAAAACTTGCTGTCCAAGATTGATATTTTGATCCATTTTTATGTTATCGTTTGCCAATAACATATCTGTGGACAGGATAAATATGGCAATAAGGTATAAGATAGGCCGGCGGATACGCAGCTATCTAGATTGCTTGAAATCCATATTTAAAGATACATTATTAACATTGCCTGTGGTGACTTAGTGACAAGATTACAGACACATCGGCAATCAGCAGCATGCTATAAAGATATTTACTTTTATGATTATTAAATTAAATCGTATCACCAATAAACTAAAAAGTATTAAATAAAAATAACTATGTTAGAAAAAACCGACTTCAAAACTAAAAAGTAAAAAATAATAAATGTTTAATGTTACTACATACCTATTATGTGCTATTTACTAATAGGTTTAAAGTCGGTACCAAACCAAATTTAATACTTACTTATACTTAATATAATTATTAGTTTAAGGCTTGGCACCGACTTGATATATAGCACATATAAATAATAGGTAGTATACAATTAATAATAAATCTATATTATTTTTTACTTTTTTGTTTTTGAAGTCGGTTTTTTTCTAACGCAGTTACTTTTATTTAACCAAGTGCTACTGTACATTAGCGATATTCATCTGAATCTCTCTAACACCAAGCTACTGTCGCACTAACGTCACAAGAATAATCGTGATACCCAACCTGAGCTCTTCAAGCCAGATAATAATGTGGTATATCAAATTTAACATTAGAATTTTGAACAGGACCGGTCGCATAGAGCGTGCTGAACGGTATCCAACTGACTGCCGCGAGATCCAAATGCAGGGCTTCAACGTGTCTGGTATATATAAAATTAAACCTGAAGAAATGGAGCCGTTCTACGTACTGTGCGACCTTACTTCTGCTGGTGGGGGCTGGACGGTAAGATGTACATATTGACAGTTTATTCAAAATAGATTTTTTTGTCGTTTTTTTTATAAAAATAAGTATCCCTGGACAAATACTCACATACAGCCATTACATATCACATAGTCACATTTATACTTATATTACGTTATTTATTATATAATATACTAGCTGCCTATCTCGGCTTCGCTCGGATGTTAATTTTTTTTTTATTTTAAATTGAGATGTAAGCTATCCTATCTTTCAAGTTGGATCAAACTGCACACGGTGTGCAAATTTTATTGAAATCGGTTAAGTAGTTTAGGAGTCCATCGCGGACAAACAACGTGATACGTAATTTATATATATTAAGATAATATATTATACGTTATGATATACGTACATACTTTAAGCGATATAAAAGTAAAAGATTTATTTTATTAAACGGTAGTAAAATTAAGACAATCAAAAAGAAATAATGTTATGTTATAATAATAAAAATAACATGTCTTCGTTTACATTTCTTCTTTTTGTAATTCAAATATATTTATTTTTCGAATATAAGTGGAGCAACTTTTGTAAATATAAAACGGTTCAAATTTAGACTGTGCTAAGTTTTGTACTATGTAACTTTTATATTTTTTTCTGTGTTTTATCGTTATATGTAAAACTGTTTAAACCATGTTTAAACTGTGGGAAACTGTGTGGAACTGTATGTGTGTGTGTTAAGGTTTATGGATGTAGGAAATAACTGTTATTCTTATTTATCTTTATAAATGAATTTAAAAAAATTACGCGAATTGATCTAATCCCAAAGTAAGCTAATTTTATGTGTTATAATACATGGAAGACTGATACATGGAAATATTTATGTAGATACCAGAATAAACTTAATAAACACTCCCAGAATACCAGATTCAAAAATGCAGATATCTAAATTTTCATCTCACAAATGTTTGCCCCCGTCAGGAATCGAACTCAATGCTCGTGGTGGGTCGGTGGTGGTTGACCTTTACGCTAACCCCTCGAGCAATGAGGCGGTCAAATATATAAATATTTGCCTTCGAAATAACTTCTATGCTGTATCCCGAGGGGATAAAAAGTTGCCTAAAATGCTCCTTAGAAAACGTAATAAATATGTACGTACCTAAAAGTTACATATAATTTGTAAGTTTTTTTTCGAAATTATTGGATGGATTATTGGATGGATTTGGACGGTTTTTTTCCACAGGTGCATGGAATAGAAATGCCTTTAAATAAATTTGATTAAGGTTTTTAAGTTATGTTTACTAATGCATTTTTATATAACTCGATGACATGGCGATGGAACTGGGGGGTTACCATAAGCTCTTAAAACAGTATTATTTCGATAATAGTAATTGTCATCAGAGACCTTACGTTTACCATAAAGTTGCTTATAAAAGCGAAAATTTAGCAAGATGGAAACAATACTGCTATAAGCGTTCATGGTAGTTCCTGAAGTCGTGTCTTGCAGTTTTTTACTTACATGTTATAAAAGTCATCTTTAGCAAAACTTCTGGTGGTAGAGTCCTTTGCAGCAACTTTTACTGGTAGGGATCCGTCGCCTTACCTATTCCTTTTTCCATAATAACACTTTGACTCATACAATTGACTTACCAACACGACCACAGGACTGCGACGCACCTATAACATTTATGGTGTCTATAGGCCACGGTCGTCTCTTAATGTCCTGACATTAAGAGACGACCGACGACATTAACAAAACCTGGGTCCTTGTTCGGTGAGTTCTAACATAAAAAAAGTTCTGAAATGTGATTTCGTTCGGTAATG
This sequence comes from Calephelis virginiensis, assembly GCA_002245475.1. Classification (NCBI taxonomy): domain Eukaryota; kingdom Metazoa; phylum Arthropoda; class Insecta; order Lepidoptera; family Riodinidae; genus Calephelis; species Calephelis virginiensis. The sequence continues at coordinate 331,778 of NJDC01000156.1, forward strand.
TAAAAAATCTTTGAAAAACACCCTATTGATGTCGTCATACAACTATTAAACTTAACTAAAATTATGTAATTTTTTATGGGCAGGTAATACAAAACCGTTTTGATGGCTCCCAAGAGTTTTACAAAAATTGGTCAGAGTACAAACATGGTTTTGGTAATCTTGCTGGTGAATTCTGGTTGGGTTTGGAGAAAATATACTACCTGACTAACCAGAAGCTGTATGAATTGAGGGTAGATATGGAAACGTCGTCTGGTCAAGAGGGGTCAGCTACATATTCCGTGTTTACGATTGGACCAGAGTATGAAAACTATAGGATAAGTACCATTGGGACTTATCGTGGAAATGCTGGTAAGTAATTTTTGAATGTCCTTTATCATTCTGCATTCAGGCGCGGATTTAGCCCTCAAACTTCAGGCCACACCCTCCGTAAATCGGGCAAGCGTGTATCGAAGTAAAATTTCTTTTAACACCAAAAACAAGCACTAATACCAAAACGCACACGCACACGCGCACGCACACGCGCACACATACACACACACACACACACACACACACACACTGAGAATTGCAGAACGCTCAGGTGCGAATACGTCATACGATCGAGGTGTGACCTGAAGCAATTCCTTATAGCTTACCGCCCCAGGCTGCTCCCCTTTTACCTTTCATAAAAACACCTCTGGGAGAAATCCCTGGAGTTCGTTTTTTGATGAGGCAACAGGAATGTACTTATTAGGTGTTTTTTTTTATTTACTGCGTCTACAATTCTGTTTCACAGCTAGTTTTTTTAAACATTCTATTCTGTTTTATTTCTATCCTGCTTTTTAGGATATTTAAAGGCAACGTTAGACAAATGAGCTTCTACAATTATGTAATCTAAAATTTTCAGGAGACTCATTATCATACCATGCTGGACAGAAGTTTTCCACTTATGATTCTGATAACGACGAATGGAAAGAAGGTTCTTGTTCAGTCGAACATGGCGGCGCTTGGTGGTACAAAAAGTGTGATAAAAGGTATACGAAAAGCCATCTACATGGTAATATTAACCCAATGAGGTAAGACTCCTGTCAAGAGTCAACTAAATCACACTATCTAGCCTCTGGTATATACATTGTTCATAGTTTTCTTAATTATCTACTGTTCTTTTTAACTTTTAAAATGTAGAAAACCTTTAAGGATTCTTACCTCCTTTGTCTTTGATATATCTAATTCGATACTCACCTACGGTTCCTATAATCAACGAATTGTCATCCGTAAGTGTGTTTAAAATTATTGACGCGTTACTTCAATGACCTCTAATACGTTACTTAAACGTCCATTACAGGGTTTGTTCTGTTGTCAGTCTTTCACATTCACTGCTATCACAGACAAAACACCACAACATTTGTTAACAAAGATTCAAACTTAGTTCTTTTGACTAACGCTTGCATGATTTGGAAATTGACATCTATCAAATGTTATTACTACCTGAAAAAGACGAACGTAGTAAATCATATCAACAAACGGCCAATATTAATAATCCTAATCCAAAACTTGCTGTACAAGATTGATATTTTGATCCATTTTTATGTTATCGCTTGCCAATAACTTACCTGTGGACAGGATAAATATGGCAATTAGGTATGGGATAGGCCGCCGGATACGCAGCTATCTAGATTGCTTGAATAGCTTGTGAGATACACTATTAACATTGGCCGTTAGAGGTTACGATTAGGAAAAAACCACCGCCCGTAAGCATGACTACTCGTTTCTTGAATATAGGAACTGACATAATACTACAAG
>NJDC01000156.1:333738-357873 GCA_002245475.1 Calephelis virginiensis
TTCAAATCCTGTTGGGGACGAAATTTTTTCTTTCCTTAAAATTTATAGAAAGTTAACTTTACTCCTAAATTAGCCCATGTTTACTATTATGACAATGAAGAGAATAAGGAAAAAAAGTCCGGTGGTAGTTTTTAGTATTATATAGACTCGTCACAAGTGCCTCTTGTAAGGTGAATGTGGATAAAAATATTTTCTATTCTATTTATAACCAACGGCGGATCCGGGTGGACTATCACTCCAATGACCCTCCTTAATCCGACTTTAGAGCGCAAGTATAGGTAGGTCCAACAGAATGTCCTGTTAGATTTGGAGTCTACCCTATATGAAACCCGGTAAGGACTTAAAAGCTGGATCAGTCCCTGGTATAATGGTGTTTTATTTTCAGTTTGTGGAAGGTGTCATGAATCAAGAGAGACACAGATCACGCCAAAAGGACAAAGGAAACCCACCCCGAGGCCGCCTGTCACACAGATTCGACGACAGTATTCACGCAGACGCATTTTTCCCTAACTACGCGTGATGTTGAATTGTAGCATCAGTTTTCAACAATGCACTGGATGTTAATATAAGCTCACATAACTCTTCTTGATAATTATTTCTATAAATAATTTATAAAAAATATTATGAATAAGGGAGCGTCCGACTATCGTGTGAGGGCGCTGTCGTTTTTCGACTTTCTCTCCTTAAATGAGATGTGGCGGAATCATAAATACAAGCGTGATCAAAAAGTAATTTAAAGTTCTGCTATTCATCAATAGATGAATCAAAACTAAAAAGTATCACCGCTGTGCCGGTCGGAGTGGGGGGTGTTAGGTTATTTTCGTTACGGAATTTCTGGACTCGGTCTCCACGCTCAAGGCCCGCGATAGAAGCTATGCAATAGTATAAAAGCCATGCAACCATTGCTAAATATGATAAAAATAATTGATTTTGGTTTTATTTTTATTTTGATTAATTGTATTATTTTGATTAACATCAATCCTTTTTCATCCCCTTGCTGTTCTGTGCTTGTAAGTTCGGCAACCTGCAAGTGTGGGGAACCTAGCCTGGATTTAACAATCAGGGAGTAACATACCATTTCATATCCCAAGTGTGAAACGGGGACAACAAGCAAATTTGGATTCTTCGTAGACCCCCCGGGGAACACTGTAGAGAGACCACAAGTCTGTAAAACTAATAACCATTTATGCTAACTCAGCTAAAAATTGCTTGTTTTTTAATCAAGAAACGTAATACTCGTTTAGCATGGCCAGGCGTTTAAACTGAGGAGGACAAAACTTAAGTGCGCTTCGCGTAGTAGATCATTCTATAGTTTAGCGCAGGTACAATCGAGTGCAACAACCAAATAGTAACTTTCAGCGCCAGTTCAAAACATGTTTTTTTATTTGTTATATAGTTGTAGTATGTTTAATGTATATTTAATATCTAACCTTCATATTGTGTTAGAAACAAGACAGTCACCATGTGCAAGAACGTAAGAAAATGTCATATCCTACTATAATCTATTTATTTTAACAAACGAGTACTGGGTATGTCCCTCGCATATTTCCGATACTAACAGAGTGAGATGTAGCGTTAGCATTACGCCTTTGTTCTCATTGACAAATTGTAATGACACGTTCTGATTGATTGAAATTAACTTCATGTTGATTATGTGGATCAAAAAAATGATTATAATATTCATTACAAAACATATAGTTAGTTAGTGGATCTATACAAAGATTCTTGTGACGCGTCTATATTACCACTCACTGAGAAGACCCAGCGAAAGAAACTCAACAGGCTTGTCTTTTTTTGTAATGAATCTAATTTACAAAATTATATTACTTATATAATTAATTTGTAGAGATTGGCATGAGAAGCAATTAATACCAAGCATTTCTGTCTTCTAAATATTCTGAAATTTTATAATAACCCGTACCATACAACTTAAATTTACATGGTTTAAATTTATTAAATGGTAAGTCTTTAATATGCTCGGGAAGTTTGTTGTAAAAACATACCTATACATTGGCCCATGAAATTCTGTGGAGACGAGACTTATGCACAACAAGATTGTTTTTATTCCTCGTGTTTACAACATGTACATCACAATTTTTCTTAAACAAATGTATATTTTTATGAACATTTAAAAGTTTTCAAATATATTGAGAGGTCATCGTTAGAATATTTATTTTTTTAAACTTTTCCCTGCGTTAAGCTAGTGGATTTATTAGTGATGTTAGTAAAAAAAAAATTATTAACATATATAGTATTTAATACAACATTTATAACACAAAACAAAAGTTTTACTCAACTTTACCCAAGCAAAAGAGACAAAGGACGAGTACGATCAAGCGCTCAGTACGCTCCCTCACTTCCCCGCCGATACCTTGAAACGAGTTCTGCGCATCGCATGTTACTTCGAAAGCGCATTTAAGTTTTGCACGAACTGTACCCCTGGTGCTGCTGCTATCTGGGGACGATCTTACCTTGGACAACCTTTTATTTATAAATAAAGTTAACCTTTATTGTAATTTCATGTTATCTCTTACGGCTAATTTTGATAATCTATCTAAGGTAAGAGATAGTCCTACTATGGATACGTGAACAACTATTGTTATTTTTCAATAATTACCAAATATCTCAGCAACATAAGCCTATCTATTACTGTAGATAGCTTATTGAAATTGAAGGGGTACAACTGTTGAGGGAGAAACTTTGTATTCATATTAGATTTTCAATAAAAAACAAATCAGTCTCATTCGCTTTATTATTTACCTTGATACTTCTGCTCTTGAATGATATTGAGCAATGTAATGGACAATCACCATATAAGTAGTCACATTTATAAATATTCAAAAACTACTATATTAATTAACAAAAAATTCGTCACTGTAACGTTCACCACTTACCTAAACTAAGTTACGCTCTATATTCACAAGCGTTTAACTATACCATCGATAACCTCATGGCAGTGCTCAAGCCGTTGTAACTTTACCTTCAAATTACATATATTACAACACATTTTATATATTACCAAATATATCTTTCATAAATTACTAATGTCGTAGGTTAATTTCTCTTTTTGAATTAGAAACCAGTTGTCATCACATTTCTATGCTTATTTCTACCATAGACTGACGACCAACTTCAATAACCTATCTAAGACAAAAGTTAGGGCTACTATGGATCAGTAACCAGACAACCATTGTTATTTTTAGTAAATAACACAAATATCTCAGCAACAAACTCTAGTAGTTATCTCTATCTGAAGATAGGTTATTGAAATTGGTTATTTTAGAACAATTTGCACATCCACATTTTTGATATTATGTAAGTTCATCTGAATTCTGAAGGTATTATTGTACTGAACTATTTAGTTGTAGTAAACTACACTGTATTCATAATATTCAGAAGTTGCAACGTAGCCGAAGCTGTTTAAGTGGATGATATCAAGTATATAGTTAGATTAAATGTCTTTACATTTACATTGTAAATTGTTCTCCCAAAAACCAGGATGTTCTAAAAGCGTTTGCTTAATATATACATTTTCTACATTAAAAAAAGACCTCAAAAATAAACATTTCTTGAGGACTTTTATAGCATCTTTATTATAACATGGTGACCACGCAATAAATTCTATCGTATAATATGTGTAGTAGACGATCGACATAATATATATTCTCCTAATTTCGTACACTTTAACTTATTTTATTTTTGGGTACAGTTTTCAGTTGAAAACAATATTTCGAAAAGCAACATTTATCTATAGTCCTATCAAAATAGGTGTAAAAAATTTTAAAAAGCGTTCAGTACATCTAATAAAAGATATCCGCATGAAAATTAAAGTGATCAAAATATTTTTTGTTTTTTCGAGAGGACTTAATGCATACATAACTAATACCATAACTCATCCATTTGACTTAAAATGAAGACACTGGGATACATTTTTGTAGGAAACAAATTAATATTATTTGATACAATAGAAGCAAGGCGACTTTAGTCGCCTCAACAATTTTATTAAGTGAATTATAGACAGAAATTATTGTACATGCGCTAAGTCAAATAAAAAAAAAATGTGGATATCTTTTATTACATGTAATGTACGCGCTTTACAAATTTGAAAACTTACTTTGGTACCTTTAAATGTTCTAAATCAGAAATGTCAAATAACTGTGAAAGAAACAAATGTATTTGGGAATCGAAAGAAAATCTTTAATCCAAAAACGATTTTTAGAAAATCATTCCTAGGAATTGGTTTTTATGTTAGAAGTGGAAAATCCGAAAAAAAAAATTTTAAACACTTTGTCATGAATAAAAATGTTAACTGGTAATTTTCAAAATATGCTTTTAAAGTTGATTGGACAGTTTGAATGACAAGATCTAAAAATGTAGGTTATAAGGGAAAAGGAGCATTTTTATCTATCTAGTCCCTCTGCTAAGCTTCACAAAAGAATACCCACGGCTAGCCGAAGACACCAAGTCCCACAATGTGATAGGTGGCAAGCCCATCGCCAGTCGGGCACATATCCAATCCCAAGCAACGTTTTTAAATTAGAAATTGGAAAAACCCAATTTTCTTTTTTTTGCCCGATCCGGGATTCGAACCCGAGACCTCGTGCAGTCAAGTCCAACAACTGAACCGCTAGACCACAGAGTAATTAAATCGTTTCGCATTCCTGACGTTTAGCTTAGACACTTACTTCTTTCTTAAGTCCTGGTCACGTGATTTCACAGAATGATTGTTTCATCTATGGCAGTTTAAGATACAATTAACAATAACTATGATGCTAAAGGTGTACATTGCTATCACTAGGTATCCTTAGTATAAACATCTAAATACTTAATAACTTAAATGTTATGGTATACTGACCGGTTTTTATCTAAAACGAGAAGACATGTAATTAAGAATTAATTACTTCAACACATGTATCATTAACATTTATCATTAATATTCACTAAAAAAAACACTCGTTAAACACGCGTTTTATTAAACAGTGTTTAAAATTGAATTTTCAACCAATAACATGTTGACAGGTCATCCACGTGTACCATATCGTTGATTAGATGTCAATTTTAAACAGTGTTTTGTTTAACAGGCGTTTAAATATTTTGTTGTGGATAATTTAATGTTTTAGTAGAACAAGCCTAAACAAAAATGATAATAAACTGAATAGATATAATAAGTGATGCCAAATATGTATAAAAAATAAACACACAAAGAAGAAAAATAATTAGCACCATCAATTTTAACATTTCCATAGCCAATTATGAAACAAACCATAGTATATACAATAAAAGTTGCCGGACTTGTTGCTTACATTGCACTTCACATATTTTGACTTTGAACTTAAATCTAATTTTAAAAACTAAGTATGTTAGTGCAATACATAAAACGTCGATTATTTTATATACTAATAATATAATTATAAAGGATTCACACAAATGATGGTTATTTAAAACACTCTGTATACACCTGTACAAAGTTTTTTTACATAATATAATTTTAGCTGATAGTCTTTATTTTGATGCATTTTTATCTCTAGCAACAATATGAAAAAGATAAAAAAGGTGTATCTGTTTTCTCTATAGACCGAAAGGTAATAATTTTCTAGTACCAAAAGAAGTAGATGGCAGCACTGGTTATTAAGTAAAGCTTTAATACCTACACTGCCTACTATATCGCTTTTCCCTCAGTGAGGCGTATGGAATGGCTGGTTGTAATTTTATACCCTTAAAATTTGACCTTTTTAGATAACAAGTTTAACCTTTAAATTTTATTACATTTTTTGTTATCAAATAACTACAGAATTAAAATTTTATAAACTGGTTTATTTTGTAGATTGAGATAATGTTTTTGACGAAATGGCAATAACATTAACATACACAGGTAGGTAACAGACGATATAGGTTATCGACTAATATCTTTGTCTAGCATCTTATATTATGAACGACATTAGTGAATTGAACACTTTTTTAGTTTTAGTTTTAGAAAGGAAGGTGCAATACAAAAACATACAGACATAATTAAAAACGTCAAGTTGTCATGCATTTTATGTATGACGCACCTGTGTGGACTTAAACAGATATAATAAGAAAGATTAATAAGGCTAATGAAAATTATATTAATAAGTTATTGTTGCAATTTATGCACTAACCACAAAACCAAACGCGAAGTTCTCTAACACTTCACCTAAAACCGATGCAATTATAAAAAACGATATAACGGACATTCCTTATTTTTATATACATGAATAGCATATATAAATTTATTTTATTATATTTGTTTCTAAAGCAAAATTAAATATTGGTATCATAGACATAGTCTACTTATTTGTTCAGTACACGGAATCTGGAAATAAATCGATATTTCGTCAAACCTTCACATTCTGTTGTGAATTTCTAATATATGAGAACCAAAACTGCATTCCCATAGCTACATCTTTTATTATTTTATCATGATTATATCTATTTCTTAGGTATTTTTTTAATCAGAAATAATAAACGTCACACTAGCAACACTGCCTACTAAACAGATAAGTTGGTCTAACTATAATCAGACAGACAACAATAACTTATAAAATTAATTTCCATATATTTACGTATAACTTTTATTTATGTATATGATTGTCTGAAAAGTTAATATACATTTTAATTCAATATATACAATACCCTACTTTTAATGAATCAATGCCAGTAACTTTGCAGACAATCTTGACAACAATACTCGTATTATTTTCTATTCGCATTACATACATTATTCATTACAAATTCGCCGAAAAAATCGACATCGTAAGATTATAAAAATTTCGAACAAGCTTTTATCAGTCCTTAATGAACAGAAAGTTAAAATTGTTTATCACATTCCGCATATAATACCCATAACATAGGGGCTAGTATGAAAATAACAAAACCGCCATTTTGCAAAGTCGCCATCTTGGATTTAAAAAGGCGCCATTTTGATTATCATAAATTGGGTCAATTTTATTTCAAAAAATTGATTGTAGTCATCAGATTTCAAATGTGATCAAATAAAAGCTTGTGAAAAGGTTTTAGAAGTTATAGGTACTTTAAAAGGGTAAATTATATATTACGAATGCATGAAAATTAAATAGAAACCATTAGAATTGTATTAAATTAGGTATAGTAAATACGTATGTTGCTTAATCTAAATAGGCGGAACTATCGACAATGTCCTAGGTGCACGATCGCGTTAGACGAATCGACTTTTGTCAATCAACATACTGGGAAACAATATTTGAAACGAAATAAAACAAAAAAAGAGCGTGATTATGTAATAATGGAGTCATTAAAATCATTTTTTGTACGAGACATCAAAGAAAAAAACAATAAATCTGGAGTAATAATTCTTATTATCTCAAGCGCTAGGTATAATATTATTAATAGCATTTTTATTCAATTAAAATACAGACATAATTAAGGGCTATTATAAATATACTAACGACAAGCTTGTTTACTTTTTTTCCAACAATGAAATTGTAAAACACTACAGAGTAATATGCGGTAAGTGGTAATATTATGTAGAGAAAAATATTGTTTCGATTTGGTTTTTTCTAATTAAGAAATATTATATTTCTATTATAACAGTAATTACTGGTTTATGGACGATATCATTAAGCTTATAATTGACTTGTTGCACTTTATTAAGGGAGTTAGAAAATGGTAGCTTTTCGATTTACATCCAGTTAGAAGAAAAGAGTACAAATGTCATTAATTATATACGTTCAATTACTACTCTAATTTATGTCTTGTCTCATATATAGATCGGGAGGGTACTGTCGGCAAACCCACTTGATCGAGTCCAAGGGGCATGTAACATTTTGACATATTTTGTCATGAATAACTTGTAATGTGTTTCGTTGGCCGATTATTTTGTGTTCGTTTAAAACTTCCCGGTTTAATCTCAGTATACTAGCTTCTTAAAAGTCAATTTTAGTTTTTTCCTAACTAGTAATTGTATGATACTTACTTGCATGATACGATGTAGTTCTCCCGGTATATCACTTAACACACTCTAATATTGTACATTTAAAAATGTATTTTGCTAGCGAATTTTGGAAATCTCTTTTTCAATTGGAACTTATGATCCCTTTTATAACATTAGCAACGTTGCATTAAAATAAAAACAGTAAAAAAGTAAGTTAGTCGTAAGCGAATATTACATCCAAATAAAGCATTGCAAACAAAACTTTCGATAATGCAATTTTATTCAGATAAATATATATTAATAAATAAGTTTATATTAATATTAGATCATTTTTGTTATATATATCTCTGAGGGCGACTATTTTTTTAAAGTTTTGTATGGGACACATAAAACATAAATTCAAAGTAATGTATGTACGTCTCTTGTAATTTCTAAAAACACAAGCTGTAAGTTCCATACAACGATATCCCTCTTTGTGGCCTCTCAAGACAATTAACTAAACTATACCTAAACTAAACTATATTAACGTAAACTAAACTATATTTACAACCTTAAACTAATAATTCTAAGCATTTTTACAGTTACGCTTAGGTCAAATGTTTTACCCACCGGGTATATAAATAATTATAACTCATGTTAGGTCCATTAAATATGAACCCAAAAAACTATCTGAAACAAGGACAATAAAATATGAATTATGAGTTTACAAAGATTAGTCTATGAATACAGCTCATATATAGGAAACCATCGTACTAATAACAATTATAATTGCGAACGTTTGTATGTTTGTTTGATACTCCTTCACGCAAAAACGGCTGAACAGATTTTCATGAAATCTGGCACACACATAACTTGGATTAACACATGTAATAATTTTTATTCCGAAAAATGTTCCACTAACCACAAGAGCAACAGCTTCTACAATATAATTACTAGTCATACGGCGTCGGGATGTGATGACCCCGTCGCACATTGATGGTTCTCTAGTAAATTCAATTATGGGATTATTTCATTTGTGCAGCCACACTGAGGTTTTTCTCCACATTGGTCCGCGTCCGCTGAGTAGAAAAAGCCTACTGCTTCTCTGCCAGACAGCTCGTAGGAGGCGAGCGCAGTTAAAGGATGTTATAACTATCAAGACCACTGGTGGAAGAGTACTGTGCAGCAACATTCCCGGATAGGGATCTAACACTTTACCTATTCCTGTCGTCATAATGATTCTGTCAGGTTCCAGGCCGAAGGGTAGGGTAGCCGGTAAACTAACACATTAGGCCTAACATCTCGACCACAGAACAACGATGCACCTGTAGCATTTATGATGTTCCACGTTTCTCTTTATCAAGAAACCCGTGTGCTTATTCTCTGACTACAAACATAAAAAGGACAAAAGTCAGCTACATTTATGTAGCAATATTATCCAACTTTTCGCCAGAATTACCTACTCCTTCGTGCTGCAGGTTAAATAGCCACTGACACACGTGGCCCGTGATTCCGGCCATGAGACAACACACCAGTAACATATCTTATTAATAAACACGGAGTAAAGTACTCCAAGGTTCAGCCTGTTATAGTCTTTATTATAGTATGATTCAGACTATAATATCAACTAAATGTTACTCCTACGTTAGTCCACGTTTATTAATAATAATTATAGTATTTAAAGGCGGCGATTGTCTCTTACCAGCCGAGTTGTTTATTCGCCATTTTGCATAGTAAAAATTTGAATACCGTAAAAAAAAAGTACCTCAGTGATTTTCGTTGTTCGTTTGCTCCGTCTCTGGGCGCAAAGAGTCGATGCAGGCGACGATCTTCAACGCGGGGCCCAGCCTCATGGAGAGCGCCATGACCAGGTGTTCCGGTTTGATCAGCAGCAATGCCTCACCATCCACCTCCTGCATGAGGAATTCGTCTGCGTATCCCGCGCACCCAGGGATGTTTCGGATGAAGTCGCACACCTCGGCCACCTTTGAAAGAATAACTTAGCTCAGTAAAACTTTAAAAACTTCATCGTATACAAAAAGGAATATTTTCCTCAATATTCCTGGGAATCCATTATCAGATCCAGACTTGGAGGCAATGGGACTGTCTCGGATTGCGCTTTTTCAAGTAAAAAAGGGGTTTTTAAAATCCCTTAGGGAATGACAGAGAATTCGCTTTATAGTATAATTGTATGTATCACGTATATTATACTTATAACCGAAAAGCCCGGGTTCAATTCTCGAATTCAAAATTTGTGTGACGAACATTCAAATGTTTGTGCTTTTCAGATCTTAGTGATTTATTATCAGTAATTATTCCAGTTCCTATTAAAGTATTTCTTTGTATTAGTATATTTTAGATTAATTAAATTTGTTTAATATGTCCAGGGATATTTATTTACATATATACAAACGAATTCCCATTTCCGTTGGTAATCACATCATTCCTGAACGGATGGTCGATTGATAATTCTTTTTTTGTGTCAATTATTGTCAGGAAAAAATTCTAAAGGAAAAATTGCACAAAATTGGGAAAAACAACTTTTCGCTTTTCCCATACGACCTTTTACTAGCTATTATTGCGAACCATTATTAAAATTAAATGAAATGAAAATTATTTATTTGCGGAATATGTGTGTTAAAAAGTTGTTATAAAGATATTTAAGAATACAACATATTCTACCACATTGTGGTGTGCAAATATTTAGTTAATTTTAAGAAGTTACATATTTCTATAAAAATGTACATTTAAATCACAGCCCTTATTTACATTTTAATAAACATTTTATTTATTTATGAACATAAGTTTAATAATTTATTATAAATTAATTTAAAGGTAGATTAATTTTTAGTCCTATCCACCGTACACTACCACCGTTTTCAAACCTAGCCGGGAGAAGAAACGGCAAAACAAACTCCCCGGCAACAATGATTTTATTACAAACGCTAGGACCAAATGCCCTCGGATACTCACCGACCACTTGCTGGCGTTTGGAGTCTTGGCTTGTGAACTGTGTTCGCCAGTCGCGGAGTTGACATTTTCGCTGGAGACAGGAGATTCGGCTTTGGAAGTCTGGTGAGCGCCGTCGCCGTTCGCTTCGTTGCTCGAACTGATTCGCGGCAAACTATTCCCGTTGTCAAGCATCTGCTTTTTACCTGCACAAACAAGATTGTTTTTTATAGATGGTAATTTTAAAAGGACCGGCTAAATTTCAATATAAGGTAGTATAAACTTAAATGATAAGCGCTTTAAGTATTATTGCCAAATTGCAAAACATTTACTTTTATAAACAATCATTTAAAACAGTCCGCAAAAATGCTTCACTTGTTGCCACGCTATGTCGTACCTAGTACTAGTCAAGACGTCACAAGCCTGCGAAAACGACTGCTCTCGGTGGGAACAGTTTTATGCTTTCTTTACTTTATGACCATGAATCTTGTATTTTGAGTCAAATTAAAATTATAAATTGATTTTTCTTCATTTTTAGTTCTTTGATAGATCGATACGATTCCGAAAAGTTTCTCAAGATTTGGCTGGTGCTTTGGATGTAACCCTGTATAATTTCTTGGAGGTTGTTTAGTTAAAATAATTCATTAATTCATAATTTTATATAAATAAGACAACTGTTTGTTAGTCCAGTTAGTTTAGGCGCATTTCCCTTGGTCATCTCATCACACGTAAATGAATGGATCAATTTTGTTACTTTTTTTGTTGTGAAAGTATGTTCACCCCCATACCCCCGAAGAGGTAGGCAGAGGCACAACCACCCACGCACATATCCAATCCCGGGCAACGTTATATTTATTAGAAAATTAAAAATACACACTATCTGTGTTTTTGCCCGATCCGGGATCGAACCCGGGACCTCAAGAAGTCAAGTCCAACACCGGACCACTAGACCATAGACGCGATTAATAATTTTAAACTATTTTTGTTATGTTAATTTTTGGTAAAATTACTCGCCTGGGAGGGTAATGCATTAGGTACGTTTATTTTTTTTTTATTAAAAAGTTTATGCATGACTTTTGACGTCTTAACCTAAACACTAATTTGACTATTGACGGCATCTAAAAGCGGCGACTGTCTGAGTGTTTGTTGTATATATACAAAAAAATACTCACGAGGTGGCTCATCTGTTGAAGGCAATTTGTTTTCTTTGTCTTGCTCCTTGTCTGCTGCGACCCATTCTCGAAGCGGTCTATTGACCTATCGAATAAAATCAAAAGCTTTTTATCCATATGAACTTATAAACAGCTTACAGGATAACATTGAATTTGAAGATGAATGTGAATTTCATCTTTAGCAATAAACTCATTCAGTAGGTACTCAGAACTGTGTATCTATAGGGCATAACTACCAGCGTTAACGGTTAAAAAAGGAATTAAAAATTTCGCCACAGGATATTAAACGTCAGTAGCAAAATGGTTAGGACATTGATCAGCTTGAGACGAAATGGTACAGGTTCAAATCCTGTCAGGGGCGAAATTTTTTCTTTCTTTAAAATTAGTATGATTTCGTAGTTTTAGGAGTTATCCAGTAAAATTACAGTACAAATATTAAACAGTATGGAAACTAAAAACGTTCGAGAAAGGCACTCACACAAACATACGCATTGATCTAAGCGGCTTTCGTAGTGCTGTAAGAGAAAATTGCACATCAAGAAAGGCAGTGATCTACGACGACGACGTACGACGCTTTCGCGATATTTCTAAAAATGCCACGATCGTATTTGCCCGTTAATGAGACGCTATATCTACATTTTTTTACTTATATTATTTCTATTATTATCCCCTACCTACTTATATTATTAGTAAACTACGTAGTTACTGAAACTCGATTAATAAAAAAATAACATGACAACCCTATTGCTTCAATGGAGTGCAGCTAGTTAATAGACTTAGTTTCCAAACTGTTCCATATTTGTACTGTGGTAAAGATTTACACTTTCGAACTGATTAATTGAAGAATGCTTAAATTGAAAAAGAAAACATTATAATATTTCGCCATTACGATTTCGGTACCGAATGTCATATCTAAATTACAATAGTAGATGAAATACATACAGCAAACGGTTCTCCGGCCTCCTGTATGACGTAGCCTTCGATGACATGAGTGAGTATATTCGGTTTGACCATCGCTTTGGGTAAACCTTTATCTGAAATAGATTTAAAAATCATTTTCCACAATGTACACTTTTTGAACACTTGGACACTAATAAGCACTATTTGAAGTTTTTCAACGTTACTTTTTACTAATTAGAAACAAAAATAGACGAAAAATTTAAAGTATCATTGTCATAAACATAGGTCACTTGGTTGATATCAATACTCAAATCTAAATAAAATTAATTTACATTTGTCCTTTAAAAAATAGGTATACGTTTCATAGCGCGACAAAACAAGAAAGACGGTGCGTAGTGAATGGATTATATTTACTAAAAGCCGAAGACGTTTTGGGTCTTCGGTGTGTGCATTGTGGGTGCTAACTACTAAAACAGTATAGTAGTGTATGTTGAGTATCGTGTGGACCTTGATATATTTGGGGTTTTCGACTTCTGGTAATGTCAATCCATTCACTACGTACGGTCTTTCTTGTTTTATATACCTATATACGTATACATTCTTGACGGAAATTGCAAACTTAGTAATAATTTTATTTGGATTTAAAGAAATAGCAGCTGAGCATATAATTGCCCCCTTTATTCGAATTCAGTTACTTACCATGAGCAGTCTGTTGACTCATATGTCTGGGAGCACACTGACTACTTTTGAAGAGAGCTGAAGTTCCCCCAGAGGAAACTGGTGCTGTTATGGCGGTCGTCATCGTCGAGGACAGCGACGTCGATGACGCTACAGTTGTCACCACCTACGAACAATTATTATACTTGCCAAACTTTGTATTGATTTACGAGCGATTTACATACTCTATCTACAGATAGAGATAGGCCAAAGAGTTTTGTTGTTAAGGTATTTTTGTTACTTATTAAAAAAAAACATTAGTAGCCTGGTAACTGATCTAAAGTAGCCCTATCTCTTATCTCGGATTGGTTTTTTATATTGATACGTTAAAGATTAAGTGTAGACGGCTCTTCCGATGGTAAGTAACAACAATTTCCTAAAGACAACCAAAATATTACTGGTGCAAATAAACATGCGCACATACACTAAAACCACGGCAATAAGAGGGCGACGAACCAGTAACTGTTTGACAGCGTTTCTTAAAGTCGGCTCCATGAATTACTAAGAGGTACATGATGTGATGGCCAGGAAGTCCCCACATATCGAGGGCTGGTAATTGTTAATTTATTAAAGCGATTCTTATTAACTTTTGTTTTCTTTTTTATACAAAGGTCTGTCGAGTTTGTAAAATACTGAAAGGGGTGGTTGTCTATCAAAAGTTTAGGAACCCCTGATCTATGGTGTCTATTGTTCACAATAAATAAAAAAAACAAGGCCGTAAATTATTATCACTATAAAAGAAGGATGTATTAAAGTTCTTGATTTTTTGCAGGAGCCCTCCTTTAATTCCAAGACATCAGGATATAAACTGTCCCATTTTTTGATTTGGACCAAACTACAAATAGTTACAAAGTTTTATCAAAAGCGGTTCAGCAGTTTTGAAGGTTATCCCGAGCATACGTCTAACATGAGACATTTCTATATATTATCTATATACAGGTTAATATACAGGTTGACAGTTAAAGTACCAACCAAATTTTGTGTAACATCGATAACACTTTCGATCTATGAAGTAATTAAAAATGAAATAAAAATCAATTTATAATTTTTATCCAACGAAAATGCATGGTCAAATGTAAAAAACGCTTTAAAATGGTTCCCACCGACCGCAATAGTATTCGTAGGCTGGTGACGTCATTTCTAGTACGGGGTACGATATAGCGAGACTACAAGAGAAGCATTTATGCAGACTGTTTTAAATTAGCATTCATAAAAGTACATATTACAATTTGACAATAATCTTAAAAAATGTATTACTACCCCTTTAATAAAATTTTACCAGTCCTTTCAAAGTAAACCTCACAATACCTCAAGTATACAGATAAGGTTAAATTTACCTGAGGTGCAACAGGAGTAGTTTGTTGGGCACTACTTGGTACGGGTGACGGGGTTGTCTGTGACGCCGTTGAGACCACTACGGTTTCCGTCGATGGCGGCCTAGGCGCTTCCGGTTTGGAAGGACTACCTTTCATAGATCCCACAGTAGGACTGGTCCCTGAAAAGAAATATTTATATATAGCGCATAACTGCCGAACGACTATACCGATTTGACAAATTTAGGTTGCGAATTATTTATTTGTTCAAGTACAGACAAGGTTCTAAATATAAGAAAAATTGTGAGGAAATCAGTAAAAAACAATGTTTCAATTTTTTCCATGTAAACTGAAAGGGTGGAACCAGTTCATCGGGATATCTAGTAGATTATAGATAGTTTGGTGACTAAACTAGAATTGTCACATAGTAAATATCAGTCATCTAAATATTAGTTGTTTCTTATATTACGAGGTCGGCAAATAAAACTCATTCTTCATTCGACGAAAAAACGGAAGAGGTTTCCAATCTGTATACTTTTGTTTGTTTTTAATCCTAGACTAAACGTAACTTCACCAAAATCTGACAATAAAAATAACCCAAAAAACAGTTCTATAAAGGAATATTTTTTTTAACTGTTTTTACTTATTGTTTTTCAGTTATTCGGCAGTTACTTTTTTTTGGAAAAGTTAACATTCATACATACATAGCATAATTTGTAGGTATTTTGAAAATTTGTATGTATATTTTAATAGAATGGATACCTGTTTGGTTCGCAAAACCAATCGGAACCGGTAGGTGACACTGCTGTTGTTATATCATCAATTAAAGGCGGTGACAAGTACGTCAGTTCAGCTAGTTTATTTTATAACCGGCAAACCAATAATGTAAAAAAATTACCGGTGGTGGTAGTCGCGCTGACGGTTTCGGAAGTGGCGGTGGTGGCGACGGTGACCAATGCGGCGCTCGCGACGGTAGTGATCGCGGCGGTGCTCGTCACTGAAGATACGGTGGACGAGTCGGTACCTGCTTCTACCACCTGCTGGGGCGCTATTTGTTGTACCACTTGCGTCTGCCGAGTATCAAACTCACTATTAATCTCAGTAACTTACAGGCGCACTGTTAATCAGTCGTTAAGTCAACATTTTTCATATAAAGTTGCAACTTAAAGATAGATTATATGTTAATGTCGATTCCAATGTTAATAACACTAAAATTAAACATTATTAATAACCTTCAGCACAACTGACATGTAATGTAGTTAAGATCCATGTCGAACACGTCAGATTTCGATCAAAAAGAAATCGGCATCAAAATCGACCAATCCGATCAAAAATTATGATATTACAGACACGTCAGAATCAAAATCAGAAAAATCTTTATTCACTTGAACCATACAAGTGGTATTTGTGCGCGTCGCCATTTTTTTCAAACTACCACCGGATCGCACTTCTGAAACCTCTCTTTTTCCATCGGGGACAAAAGCCAATTTTATGGTATAAGACAGAGAACAAGATGGTTCACCCAATGATGAGAAACCTATATATACCAAAGATATTATAGGTGCGTTACCATTAATTATTAAGCCTATTATGCAAGTCTATGAAGGATAAGGCATCCTGCCTTATCCACTGGGCCGGAACTTAAAACTATCATTATAACAGCAAGAATTATTCCTATTCCACTTAGATTATTACCACTGCTTTATCTATACCTGACGTCTTTGTCTGAATGTTCGCCATTGTCATTTTCCATACTGTATGGGTAAACGTCGGTAGGTTTGCATACATGAGCGACAATTGTCTCTTACAACAGAAAGAAGACTGCTTGTTCACTACCTTTTAAAACTCCGCTCATTTTTTATGGGTTACTGAAAATGTAGAAAATCAATTTCTTACGGGTGGGGCTATCTGTTTGTCATCTTCAGTTTTCATATGCGTGACGAGTGTAGTTTGTGCCTGTAGTGGTAACACCGACCCTTGCACCGGCGCTGTGATCAGTCCGACCGTCCCCGGCGCTTGCAGGGTCAGCTGCGGTGAACTTATGTTATTAGCCGCCACCTAAACAAACATGCATATAAGACCTCTTTGAATATTTTTCAGACTTTCCAACCACAAAGATTTTTAGGTTTAAATATAATCTCATAATTTTTTTTTTGCAAAAACTTATTATTATTAATACTTAGAGATCTCCCGAAGAGAAAAACTAGCCTATTCTAAAATCTTATGTAACCTTATCAAATTACAAACGTTTTGGCAATACATAATATAGTTATAGCGATACATTTTAGTCTTAAAAAAGTTGTACATTTACAAAAAAATTATTCGACCTTCAAGAAACACAGTTTTTTTTTTAATTCGGCAAACATTCAATTTGATATAAGACATAACATTTAACCAATGGGAGTACCGCCGAATAAAGCAACGCCTCTGATACTAAGCACCTAGAGCATAAACCATGTGCCGTAAACTACTTGTTGAATTGCAAACGCTTCAAGGTTTTAAATCTTTTAAAATGTTTTTACCCGGTGATATATTTAGAAAAATATCAGTCATATTATTAAATAAATAATAAGTAACGCTAGACAATTTATCATCTTCACGCCAATCACCCCGAAGAGTTAGGCAGAGCCACAGAGCACCCAAAACTAGCCGAAGACACTAAGTCCCACAAAGTGATAGGTGGCAAGCCTATGCAATTCCGAGCTACGTTATCTTTATTAGAAAACTTAAAATATACAATTTACTATTTTTATGTTGGTCGACCCGGGAATCGAACTCGGGATCTCAAGAAGTCAAGACCGACGACAGACCGCTAAACCACAGAGGCGATCAAATTACACAAACTATTCTAAGTCCAAAGTAAGCAAATTATAAGCTTGTAATATGTTAGTCAATGATACAAATACTATGAGAAAGGGCATGCTTCGTTAGTTCGGACATGTAGAATGAAAGATTGACAAAGCAAATACACAATGCGAATGTGGATGGTACCTACGTACCCAGGGAGAACTAGGTTGACATTTCACGATCAAATCGTTCGGGTGTTAGCCGAAGTTGGTGTCAAGAGTATCCGAAACTGGCGTGTTTGTATGATAAGGGTAACGAATGTGGAGGAAGCAAGGCTGGTCTGCTAGGACCGTGACGTTTGGCACTAGATACTCTCTGCCTACCCCATAAGGGACTTGTCGTGATGGTATGTATGCATGAAACTAACACACAGAAATATTCATAAAAATCTGTAATAAAAATAAACACTTAAGTACAAATATATATCACTCAAATGCCTGCTCAAGTCGGGAAACGAACCCTAGCCTCGGTGATGACCGGCGGAGTACGATGACACACCTCGACCAAAGATGAGGACAAAATACCCAAGGGGATTCGTCTTGCAAATTGTAATCCCAAATGCCCAAATCCCTTTGGATAGAAATGTATTTTTGATTAAAACTATTTCCATAGTTCCCGTTACAAGCAAATTCACGTTTCGAAAAAAAAAACTTAAAGTCTACTGACAAGTTGTATTATAATATGTGAAATCTGATACGGGTAAAAATACATTCACACATTGCACATGGGATGTTATTTCAAATAAAAACAACTGAAAAAAATATTCAATTTAACAGAAAAATATTATTAACAAAACGATCCGTCATTTATTGAATTCTTTTTTTCACAAAAAAAAAGTGATAAATGAAGAACCGCTGGGCCGATTTTATGCAAACTTCACATAAACCATCTACTAAATAGTCCGAACAAAGCGTAAACATTTGGAACGGATAGGTGAGCCCGTTCTTGAGTTATAAAATTACAACGAAAAGTGGCACTGAATTTTATACATACAGATAAAAATAAATTGCTGATATTGTTTTTTAAGTTGTAGTATGTTTAAAAGCATCAGCTAAATAATATGTCATTACCACCAATTAATATTATCACAAAGCAATACAAAAACCTAATTTTAACACTTTGAATATTAATAATACACATGGCACACTGAAACTGAGGAAACAATACTCAAATAACGCAGCCTATCGATTAATAATCTGGACGTTTATAACGCACACCTAGGTTTTTTGTAGGAATGCTTTAATCAGCGTTTATTTCCATACAAAGTTATTCATAAGCATTCTTTCATAGCTTTCTTGGAATACGCTCAGTATCAATTTGTAGTTGATATTTCCTTTCTGTTAAAACAAAGCTTGCATTATGATATTTTTGTTGTCTTGAATAACTCTGTATCCGGCGTATTAAATTTTTTGTGGACTAGCGGGCCAGTTGTAGGACTTGACTGCACGAACTTCTGGGTTCAATACCCGGGTCGGGCAACAAACAGAAAGTTTGTTGCCCGACCCGGCGACCCGGTTGCCAATTTTCTAATAAAAAAAACTTTGCTTGGGATTGGATATGTGCCCTGGTGGTGATAGGCTTGCTACCTATCACATGGTGGGACTTCAGTGTCTTCGGCTAGTCATGGGTGCCCTGTTTGTGCCTCTGACTACCTCTCCTGGGATATGGACGTGAAGATACTTTTTTTTACATATTTTTAATTGTGCTTTAAAAATAGTCAGCCAGATTGGTACCAACGCCTTACCTATTCCTGCTGTCATAACATCAGCGCTTGCCGTTGTCGTGATCCGGTTAGAAGGATAAGGTAGCCGGTACACTTGCTCGAGGCCTAACATCCCGGCTTCAGGTTGGCAACGCACGATTACCACCTTGTGGGACTGTAGTCGGCTTGAATTTCTTGCTTTCCAATTTTTTGTCTGCTTGTTTGTCTTTCAATATCATAAAAAAATGGTGAATTTAATGCCTATTGCAATTAACAGGCAACAAATGTGCCTTTTGGACTTTTTATAGGTGCTGTACGATTATTAACAATATTGGTTAAAATATTTTGACGTTGGTTGAAAACCTTATTAAGTCATGGTCATGACATTAGTGACAAAAAAGTGTTGGACTCGTCTATTAATATAGCGATTGGTCTATGATGCACATAAAAAATCGTTGCATTATCGATTAGGTACTGTTATCGGTGCGTTGCTGCTTAGGTAAAAGTGTTACGCCAATTACGTAATATAATAATTAACGAATCGTTTAAACTAAGCGAAAACTAAAGTCGAATGGGGAAAAAAACGAATGGATTGTGATGGTACTATTTGAAAGTTTGACAATATATAGATAGTAGCTGCTCCGACCAACTTCGTTCCACCCATTCAGTTTGTATGGGGAAAAAATTAAATGTTGTTCTTCCTAATTTCCTAACAATCTAGCCGGATTTAAATTATCCTACGTCCGTCTGCCGGCTCTAAGCTACATTTCTATCAGTTTTCAGCCAAATCGGTTCAGCCGTTCTTGAGTTATAAATAATGTAACTATCACAGCTTCCTTTTATATAATATATAGATATCATTCAAATTTGATGAAGATCCGACTAGTTGTTTTGGAGTAATATTTATTAATGAATATTTTGTGTGTACTTTGACGTGTTTTGGAAGTTGTACTGAGCTCACATTATTTAATACTTTCTAGTAGTTTTTTTTTACTTTCCTAAAAAGTATAAATTACAACTTTGCAGACACATGTGCATGTATGTGAACCACTGTTTGGGAACCACTGAACTACAACAATAATTAAATAATAATAAAATAAAAAGTCGAACCACAATATTTAATACATGAATAAAATAAATAAATACACACGAATTAAACAAATTGAATCTAACCGCAAAGTAAACAAATTTTAAGCTTGTGTTATGGGTGTTAGTCAACGATCCTAATACATAAAAATACTTCAATAGATACCAGATTAAATTTGATAAACACCCAGACCCGGAAATGCAGACATCTTAATGTTCCCCACACAAATGTCTGCCTCCGTCGGGAATCGTACCCGAATCTCGCGGTTGATTGGTGTGGTTGCGCTTTTAGTCGAAAACCTCGATCAACGAGGCGTTAAAATTTTCAAATATACATTTTAGGCCTATGTAACCGTTTAATACAACCTGATTAAAATAATTTGAAATGTCAAACATGTAATGTTTGTCGAAAATGACTAATGTATCTATTTACATAAAAATTAATCCCTATTTCGCGTGGTTATCGCATCAAGCTTGAACGGATAGACCAATTTCGCTAATTCTTTAGTTTTTTTTGTTGCATTGGTTATTGTCAGGAGAAAGATCATATTAAGGGGGAAAAGTGAGGGAAAAACCACACTTCAATTTTATCCGTACAAACTGTTACTAGCTGTCGATATCAAGCGACACGAAATTCGCCGAATATGCTTGTACGCAACATAATACTCATTTAAAAAAAAGATTTATATAATT
Organism: Calephelis virginiensis; assembly: GCA_002245475.1. NCBI lineage: Eukaryota > Metazoa > Arthropoda > Insecta > Lepidoptera > Riodinidae > Calephelis > Calephelis virginiensis. Next base: position 355,027 of record NJDC01000156.1, read on the forward strand.
TTAAAAGAAAGAAATAAGTTTATTTATAAAAATGTTTTTATGACAATATTTTTTAGATTTGAATAAAATGACTCTTGCAGCTTTTATTTGATGACAAACAATACTTGTACATCTTTTTTCATGGTTCTTTTACTAACCATATCAGGTGACAGCAGAGACATTATACATAATTACTAATCTCTGGTAAAAGGAAAACTTAAAAATACAAAAAATATTTAATCCGCCATTTCTAAGTGACAACACTGATAATGATTAATTCAACGTTAGTAACGTAAAGTTATCAGGTATTACATTATAATCAGGCCTAATTATTTCAGTATAGCAGCTCTAAGAAATATCAATTTACGTATTCCGTCGGCTTAAAATTTTTGTTTCACACTGTCCAGTTCTGATCTGTAGGGTATAATAGCTTAGTCCTGACCTAGTGGTCTATCATTATTATTATAAGATAATAACATACCAGTCGCAAGCCTTAGTACCAGCTTTCAAATAACGACAAAAATATGTAGAAGAAAAGGGGGAGATGTAAATTGAATTAATCAAATCTCAAGGATATCATAAAAATAGGAGTTTTAAAAATTTAAAATAATTACGCTAGAGGATTTAGGAATACACTAATATTACGATAGGCGACACTTGTCTTCAAAAGAGTTCGTTGTTTTATGATACACAAAAATTGAAAAACTTACCGTTTGCATTGGTGTGGAGTGAGTAAGCGCCGCTTGTTGCTGTGCAGACATACCGACAGAATTTTGTACCAGCCCACTGCCCACCAACGTCTAAAACAAAAATAAAATATAGTAACGATTATAGCTTTAAATTTTAGCAGGTATTCGTAAATTAATAGCTTTAAATTTACGAATACCTGTGCCTACTATTACGTAGGAGTACTATAGCGCTTACTATCAAGTAGGAGAACGAAAGCTACTATCATGTAATAGTACTGTAACACTTACTATCTTGTAGGAATACCAAAGCGCTTACTATCATGTTTATTTCGGCCGTTCAGAGAATGCGTTCCTGACACCTATCAGTTAGTCACGACTAGTGATGGGCACAACATAACACTGAGTTCGTTACCGTTCCTCCAAAATGAACCACCGCGTTATTTTTAAGATTATTTTCGTTTTAAATTGGTGGAATCATTTAAAACTTATATTTTAGTTATTTTAGTGGAAACCAAAAACAGGGTAATATTAATATAATAAAATTGTAAAATAAAAAATGGCAAGAGTCTCCGAAACCGGCGTGTTTGTATGAAAAGGGTTATGAATGTGAAGGAAGCAAGACAGGTTTATCAGGATCGTGAGGTCTGGCACTCGATACTCTCTGCCTACCCCGTAAGGGACTTAGCGTGAAGATAAGTATGAATGTATGTATGTAAAATTGTTTTATTTATTCTTTGTTACAAAGTTACAATCTGTATTTCTATGCAATAAAGTACATTGAATTGAATGTGCGTAGAGAATATTAATCAGACTCCGATTCGCTTAAGGAGGTGGTGTCTTCATCATCATCTTCGCCTACATGTATAATTATATTATTATCAATAACAGAATCAATCCTGATTCAATCCTCGGTCAAAATGTTCCACAATCAGATTTTTAGTCTTCTCAACAACCTTTGCCCAGTCATCTCTTGTGACTTTCCCGCACGCTTTTTTTAATAGGGTCATCATCTTTTTCGTGCTGAACGGCGTGGAAGTATTGAGACGGGCGGCGTAAACTTTTATTTGAGCCCAGATTAGCTCAATCGCGTTATATTGGCAATGATACGGTGGAATTCTTAGAACGCGATGACTGTACTCCATAGCCTCCATCGATTTCGTATCGCACATTTGTCGCTTTATTTTCTCTAACTAATTTAATTAGCCCTGCTTTTAGCATCTGCATATTTGCGTCAATGCCTTTTGCTCGTAACCAAGCCACCATTTCTTCTTTTTTATTAGCTTGGGTAGGTGGTTTCTGTATCTGAACCGAGTGATAGGAGGCATTATCCATGAACTTCAGAGAAGGATCTGGTAGGCTGGGCAAAAGCATTCTGGAACCACTCTTTAAATGTAGTGGCATTCATTTCCTCCTGGTAGTCATTTGTGGTTTTTGATTGAAATGCCAGTAACGCGTTCTCCACAAAGCCGTATTTTGCAGAACCTGCGGGGCATACTATCAGATTCCCCTTACCCATTGGTACTTTTGACGTCGACGCTTGTGTATCATCCGTCCAAGAACGGGAAACCGTGTGATTGGCGTTTAGCCATGTCTCGTCAATGAATACGACATTATTCCAGTTTTTTTGCTTTTCTCGAAAAACTTATCCGTTTTAAGATTATGTCGTATCGTTCTGGCATCTTAGCGATGCCAAAACTTCTTCCTGTTGAGATATTCATTTCTGGAATAGTAACCATATATGTATATGATTTCTGATTGCATCGGCGTCAAAGGTGTCAATATCTGTCACGGGTTTAGTTCTACGTTTCTTCTTCGGAGTACGTAAAATATTATCTTCCATGCCAGTAGAGCCGAACTTTTCTTTATTAATATTTGTTATCGTTCGTTTGCTAACTAACTCCAAGCGCCTGAGAGACGCGTTCTTGTACTTGTTCGACAGGTACTAGGGGTCCGCCATTTTGCCGCTCCCGCTCAAAGTAATCTTGCAGCTTGATGATTAAACTCACGGGCTCCATTTATCAATGTTTGTCCACGTTTAGGCATTATTATGCACCAAAAGTCACAAAAAACACAATCGAAGTCCGATTTAGCGCCGATGTCAGTTTGTAAAGCAGAAACAGTCCATTAAACGAAAGCCGGGTAGTCAAATAAAAACAGATCGAAAACACTTGAAGAACGT
>NJDC01000156.1:363403-392825 GCA_002245475.1 Calephelis virginiensis
TTAATGACAATAGTTGGTACTATTCTATGTATTAGATTGATTAACACCCATAAAACAGGCACATAAATTTCTTACTTGGGGGTTAGATTCAATTCGTGTTATTTTTTTTTAATATATAATCAATAATTCTAATATTTTACTGGTAAGTGAAATGTGGCGTATTAATGAAAACTTAAAGCGAGTGTATTACAAAGATTCAGACCTTATACGTGTAAATACATGTTTTTTTAAACAAAAGAAGAATATTTTGATATCACTGTTTACCTGATTCTGGGGCTGATTAGCGCTGGTTTGAGTAGAAACCGAAGATGCCGGTCTTATCCCGCTCGAGGGCAGGATGTTCGAAAGCGGTCGCGGAGCCTTCGCCATGCCGTCTGAAGATGCTCGGGGCTTCGCAGTCGTCGCCGTCGCGCACGCAACGCTTGCATCTGCAGAGATTTCTTCAATTAACAAGTTTTCGTATCTTATCCAGTTAATCAGTCAAGATAGCGTTCAGCCAATCGCTATAAATGGGTTTTGGAAAATAGGAATCATTGGAAACTTATTTGAGACCCTAATTCTAGTTTAGTGTCAAAACCAAAGCAAAGGCTTAAGACCCAACCAACCTAAGCGTTTATAGTGTAAGATTTTAAGTTTTATTAAAATAATTGCTAACTCTCTTTAATAAGGCAACATTGATCAGAAGCGAGGTTGTGAAGTAATCGGGAAGGTAATTCAAATACAGTCTGTACAGTGAACTGTAATGGCATAATTCTAATGTACTGTTTAACTCATAGTTTTTCAATAATGTTTATTTGTAAAACTTATTTTTTATAATACTAAATTTTACCGGCGCTTCGCCCGCGTTTTCTTATTAAAGAGTGGCCTATGTTACTTCAAAATACTATCAAGAATATGTATAAGGTACTTGCGCCTAAGATAGCCCAATTCCTAAGATGGCCCATTTTCAATATTTTGTATTTTTTTTTAAATTTGAAAGAGTTTTGATTACTACCAATTTCAACACTTTCAAACTTTAAAAAATACAAAATATTGAAAAACGGCCTTACATAATTTTATGATTATTAGTTAAATAGTTTTTGCGTGAAAGTGTAACAAACTTACATCCGCATTTATAATATAGGTAGGGATATATAATGATGTCGGCTTTATGCAAACTTCAGTCACCTCCTTACACGCTACATTTTCTGTCAGTCAATTCAGTGAATGAAGTAAAAGTGACAGCAAAACCTGCTGCCTAAGAAACTGAACAATAGAAATATTTATTTATTTTGTAATTTTTAAAAAGAAAATGCTAATGAGCAGGTACGCCTTACTAGACATTATAATTGCGTTGCCAAAGTAGTATATGTCTTATAAGGCCAAACAATAGATGTCTGGTTAAGATATACGACAGCAACATAACACACTTTTCTAACATATTCTATGTTTTTGATGTTTGAAAATTTAAATTTAAAGTGAAATTAAATTTTATATAACATTAATATTTGTATGAATATGAAATCTAGTTTCCATTAATGGGTTTAAGGAAGGAATACGGCCCGTTACATACATGCGGAATAATTCCACACAATTGTATGGACCTACCACATACAAGGAGTAATTTTCCGTGAAATTTTTTAGTGGAATTTCTACGTTCGAAGTTTCATTTTGAGTTATCGAAACGGAACGCAACGGAATTCTGCATGTATGTAGCGGACCTAATACTTTGAGATACAAGGAAATTTGCAAATATTTTTTGTGTTATGAATCAGTCATACTAAACACATTTTATACACAATAATAAATCATAGGCTTAGCAGATTTAAATCAACAATAGCATATCAAAACTTACATTATAAAAAAAAACATTAAATTCGCAAATAATTTCGCTTACAAATATTCGCATTGGCATAAAATAAACATACTCGGTATTAGAAAGTAAAAATGGAAGTCCGTATTTCAACTAAATCTTATTGATCCATTTCTAAACTACTTTAAACTAAATTACAATTGTCATTAAAATATATTTCTATATCAATATGCATATTTAATAAATATAAAAACATAGAGTTCACGTTATTTTAAATTTTAATTACAACATTATAATTGCATGGTCAGTTTGACCATTCCTGTCAATGAAATATCTAAAAACCAATGATAAGTTGACATGTGTCAAATCGGCCATGCAATTGTAATGTAATAAAAATAATAATAGCAAATGCATGATATGAAAGTTCTCAAAATGATACTAACTATTGTGTTGGACGTTGTTCTGTGGCGAATGTTGTATGAACATGGAGGGAGGCGCATCTGGTTGTGTGCCCCTTATGAATATGGGGTTGGGAGCTAGAAGACCACCAGCCGGCAAAGTCCCCGCTTGCAAGCCTCCAGCCCAAACCTGCGGTAGGGCGCCCGATATTTGCCAAGGAGCAAACTGCATGGTCTGACCTCCAGCCTGTAATAATTCGATTCATTCAAACGAGTGGTTCCCAATTATTGGTGCATGTAACTTTAAGGATACCTACGCGCAATAGTATGTAAGATGTACAAGGAGCAATCGAAAATTTTATACTTAAAATTACAGATAAAGTAAGGAGTGAAACACTTGATTAGAAACCTGAGTTTTAGGTGTGAAAAGATAATATAGAATCTCGTTCAAATTCATAATAATGTATGAAATAATATGATTTTTTGCTGTAAATGGTGACGAGTTTATGCCTTTTTAAGAGGTTCGAATATGTATATGGCTTTTCTTATACAGCCAAAAATGTCAAATTAATTGAGAACCACAACATTAGAGATAAGAATAAAAAAATAACTTGACTGATCCAATTTATGATCCAAGTAATACAGTAGTACGTCTAACGGATGCACTCAGAGACGTCTACTACAACTATATCAACTATTAGTTAATCTTTCATTAAAGGATAAAAGACGTTTCTTATTGCGACATAAGTGCGTTTTTACAATACATGAATTGATTAGTATAAGCAAACAAATGAGATATCTATGTCAGCAAATTTATATATCTATTTTAATTTTATGTGCATTGGCATGTGGTATATCGATTTGCCCTAATTAAAATAGGTACTTATTTCACTTTTTGCAAATCAGCTACACAGATTTTTTTTTAAAAGTTGAAGACAGTTTTTAATGATGTCTAGAACTTTAGTTTAATCTTGTGTGAAAACAATATTTCTTTTTGATTTAAATTAATGTTTTTCTTTTTATTGAAACTTTTCCAAGTGCGTATATACTGTATATATAGAGGAAACTATCTTTCTTAGTATTTAAGCACTTGTTGACTGTACTCTACCTCTGGTGCAAGAGTGTTGTGCAGCAACTTATCCAGGTAGAGATCTACCCCTTACTCATTTCTGCCATAATGACAGTGTCATACTCCGGTCCAAAGGGTCGAGTAGACGGTATACTTGCACAATAGGCTTGATACAGGACAGCGACGCACCTATTACAGTTATAGTATCTATAAGCCACGGCTGTCTATTACTATAAGGATAACTGTATATTTCTTCTAAATGTAAAATAGTTTAGAGATCCCCTGAAAAGTTTAATTTCTTACAAAAAACAAACAATGAAAGTTATTATAGATTTTATGTAAAAAACAAACATTAAACAAAACATGCAACAATATTAAGATTATTCGCACAGCAAGCACCCAAGAATTAATACAGGTTAGTTAATTGTTATTCATATATCAACAATTATTATTTGTTTTCTACAAATCATGTTGGTAAAGATTAATAACAATTTGGCTATAGGTAAATTTTAGTGCTTTTTTCCATCGCATTGCTTTTTCAACTGGTAGGACATAATACATTAAATATTTAAAATTTACGAATAATAAACAATAAAAATATAAAACAAAATTAGATAAAAATCAGGTGAAATTAGGCGGGCGGCTCGATGATTCCAGAAAAAGTAAGGAAGCTACCAGCCATATTTATTAAAAACAAAATGAAATTAAATAAATTTTGGTATTAAACTTTTTTGTCGATGTCGTGGGATCCGTTGTATCAAAAAGATAAAAGCTTTATGTAATTTTCGGGTCGCTTTAATGAGATCGCTTTAGGCGTTAGGGGTATTTAATAACAAACATCGACCTAAACATCATCACAAGCTTTACATTTTTAATATTACCGCGAGGTGATAAAATTATAAAATTGAAGAGCTCTTTGTATAAACTTTATTTTCAATGAACTTCGTATTATTTTTCTCTTTCTTATTATTAGCATTACGTTAATAATAGCTGTGTTTGCAATAATCAAGATAATTATTATTTTTGATAATCATGGTAATTATCCATGTTAATAAATTATTTGATCTCTTTAATTTTTGACTTGGCTAAATCTATTATAGAAGTAAATAGCATTTGGATACTTGTTAAAAGACATTTTGTAAATACCAAGATTATTATCAAAATAATTATATATATAACTATCAATGATAATTCTAATTTCGAAAAAGTGTCATGATATCTTTAATTTGTGACTTTGTTAAATAAATCTATTATTGAAATGTTTAGCGTTTCGATACCTTTTTTTTATTTATAGATGATAATTGTGACTTCGAATACTACAAAAAGGTGTTATAATTGATACTGACCTAATACGATAGTGTTAAATTAACAAAAAACTAAATATAATAACATACACAAAAAATAGAGCAAAAATTAGTTACACACAATAATTTCAAGACTACCCACACATGAATTAATGTTTATGTATTTGTTGAGTTAACTTACCTGGAGTGGACTGATGATTTGTGCTTGCGGCTGTTGGCCGAGCACTGGCTGGGAGACTTGAACACATTGCGCTTGCACTGGAACGGTTTGAGCCCCGGCACTTCCTACTTTAGCGCCAGCTACTTTACCGCCACTCATCACCTGTGAATTTATATTTTTATGATCTTTAAAGACATCTGCATAAACAGACCATTGACGTCTATTATACCAATGCGCAATACTGGCGTTTTTCATTTATAATTTGTGCCTATTTGATTTTCACCCAGCGCTAATAACTGTGGCAAGAATGTAGAGTGTTCACGGAACTAATGTTAGAAGATAGAGATAGAGGAGGGAACTGTAGGCGAGGACACTAAAGACACAGTACCAATATAAAACAGTTTGGAAACTACCCACAAACGTTCAAAACTGCACACTCACACAAACATGCGCAGCGACGAGGCCCCTAAAAGGTTTTCGCGGTGCTGTAATAGCGAGTATCGCGTCAAGACGTGTGGTCAAGTTCTTATTTTCTTTTGAGATTTTTTAGAATGCCACCGCAGTATTCGTCCTTTGCTGAAATTAACTGACGCCACCTTCTTATATTATTTGTAAACTGCGCAGTTATTGCAATTCGATTGTTTAAAAAAATGACATGCGACCATAGTGCTTCAATGGAGTGTAGGTAAGTATTATAACAACTAGGCTTAGTTTCCATACTGTTTTATATTTGTACTGTGTTCAAAACTGGCGCAAATCAGAACATAAAACAGATGTAATTTTATATTGTACATCCTATCTAGTGTATTACTACCACTATAATGACTTATCTAAACAGCTGTAATTTTATATTGTACATCCTATCTAGTGTACTACTACCACTACAATGACTCATCTTCACGCCAAGATCTTTACGGGAAGACGCTTAAACTATAAGTAGTATCTAAGGCTGGTATAATGCGCTTACGCATAATGATTCCTTCTTTTCTTCTTTTTATAAAGTAGCAAATACTGATTTTTAACATAACTGTTTCAAAATAGACTATAAATCAAATTGTTACCTTGTGCATTTCAGCAGGTTTTTGTTGTTGGTTGATGCCCGACACTGTGGGCTGCGAGTGAGCCGGCAATAGACTTGGCTGCGAATTGATGACTCCTAGGGGACTGAAGACGAACGTTTGGTTCTGTGTCGTTGGGATGGTCGTATAACCAGGGAACGGAGCTGTTACAAATCAACCAATTATAAAACAAAATCAAACTGCCTACATTACTTGTAATACAATATTTAACTCATGCACTACTAATAACAATTCACAGTTTATTATTTATTGTAGAGATTCTGTAAGCTGAAGTTACGCACTATATACATACATATATAAAAATTAATCCCCATTTCACGTGGTCATTGCATCACTCAGAACGGATGGACCAATTTTGATAATTCTTTTTTGTTAAGAAATACCGGGAAAACACTAATCCCTACAAATTGTTAAGTTATCGATACGAAGTTCGCCAGTTCGGCTAGTTATATAGATATATATAGATGTGTTAGTGCGAATATTAATAACGACATCTTATTCACGTGTGATGGTTTTTTTTTGCAATCTATACGCGTAAAGATCGGTCAACTGGTCGCATGATGTCACCCGCAATACTTTTTGTCTATGGTAACGCTGTCATATTATATAGAACAAGACGTCTGCCCTGTCTCGCGCTCGGACAACATATAAACTAGATGACCAACAAATCCGAAGAAATTTTTTGAAATGTATCAGGTAACTAATTGTCCAATTATATAAGCGTTTTGTTTGCATATTATATAAATACTCGTTTGCGTGAATGGTGGGTCGCGTCATTTCAGCTTAGATCATCTTTACCTAAACAAAAATCTCTTGAAAAGAAACTTTCAATGTGATTTGAAATAACGTTTTTGATATTGCGCTTTTAGAAATAAGTTTCTCTTTTCACATATATTCACGATTAAAAACACTATCATAATTTAGAAACAACTAGTACATTTTTAGGTACTCTTATAAATATCTATAAAAAGTCTACATTTGGAACCATACAACACATATTTTATAATACAAATGTAACACATTATTGTATTGTATTGTAACATTTTGTAACACATATTTTGTGATTTTGTAATTGTTTTGTCTTAGTTACAAATATCAAAAATTACAATACTTAATTATATCTTGAAATATATCAAGTATTTTAAAATAAATTAATATGAAACAATCAGACGACTATACAAGAGATGATAAACATTTTAAATTTAACTATTAGTAACATAGCTATTTATTTGACCCGAATCTATTTAGAGTGTAATATAACAATAAAATATAAAAAAGGTATAAGAAATTGCGTATCATAGAGAATTTATTGTTTTTATAAGGTTGTCTTTAATAATATATATATAAATAAATATTATAATACGTACAATGTAATATGTTTACATTATGAAACTAATGGAATAAATCTATATGTCTCATAGACTGGGAGCTTGATATACATATTTAAAACATTGTTATATCTAGAATATCTGGATGGCCGAGCTTTGCTCGGTATTTTTTTAAACGATTCCTTGTTAGACCGATTTATCGCCCCGAAACCCCCGATATACTAAATTTCATGAAAATCGTTGGAGCCGATTCCGAGATTCCAATCATATATATATACAAGATATACAAAAATTGCTCATTAGGTATAAGATAATTCCATAAGTCTAAGTAAATCGATTTATTTTAAGCAAAAGAAAAATCGATACCCTATAGTACATTCAAATACTTTTATATTATGGACTTATAACTTTTGCGTTTTATTGTTTTAAATACACTATCCATTTTAAATCATTTTTAGAATATTTTAAAGATACCGCTTATTTTATTTCATATTTTAAATACTGTATATTCATAATGCTACATTAAGAGTTATACTAATGTTTGAGATTGAACATAAATATAAACAAACACACATAAAAAAATCTAAAGCTTTTATTTTTTCAATTACAAAATATTTATTAATGTTTCTACCATGTGATATTTTGTAAATATTCTATGAGAAGAAGGAAAGATCATTTCTATAAACAAATTTGATTCGTAGCAGATATTCGCACACAATAATAATAATTGACAAATCGTGCATTTTTTACACCGCATAAACTTTGATCTACCTATAAACACACACTTACATAATACACATTTATAAAAGATAATTTTAAAATATTTAAATGATTTGTTGCATTCGAAGGTTTAAAAGTAAATTGCGTATATCTATATATATAAAAGAAAGTCGTGTTATTTACACTATTTAGAACTCAAGAACGGCTAAGCTGATTTGGCTGAAAATTGAACGCAGGTAGCCTAAAACCAGGCCTCGGAAACAGGATACTTTTTATCCCGTTCGATTATGAGCAAATTAGGAAAAATACTTTATTTTTTCAAATACAAATTAAACGATGGAACGAAATTTGACGTCACAGCTAGTTGAATGAAATATCGTATATCTTGAGCTCACTATCTATAAATCAATATAGCAATTTACTTGAGCCAATTAAACGCAAGCGTCATATCTTCTATTTCACTTGCAGTAACCATACGCAAAAAAATTAATAAATTCAAAAAAATGTCAAATTAAGCTAGAAAATGAAAAGCGCGCGACTGGACTAAGGAATAATATTAAAAAAGTTTACAAAGCTTTTGGCGAACAGCTGCCACTATAGTGAAACTATTTACATGATTTATGTTTTTACAAATACAAAGCGAAAAATAAAATCGCACATGATTTGCCAATTAAAACCTTTAAAACTGAAATCAATTTATCCCCTACTAAAATTAAGACATTGACATTCATATTGTAACCAACCAATCACGAGACTCGAAACAAAAAATTCATTGTAATTTTTATAAACCTTGTTCCTGATACGCAGTGAGACCTGTAAAATTTACTGTACAACTAAATAGTGTTGCAGTTCTTCAACGATTTATCTCAAATTGCAATCGCTGTTGAAATAAATAAAAAAAATATCGTTTGGTCATATAACAACGGTGTAGTTGAACAAAAGCACTTAACTATTGGTCTATGATCCGAAACTACATCGACCTGCAACCAAGCTGATAACAGGATGATTATTTTGTGGAAACTTGTTGCCTCAAAAAATACTGGACAGAATACATTTTTATTTAAAAAAAAAATAATTTGCAATATTAAGTAAATTTTATCCTGATTTAAAATATAAGACGTATAAAATTTGCAGAACTTGGGTTGCAAGGTACAGGTACTTTCAATTTTTGAATATTAGCCAATTAGATGTATCAACCAATAGGCTGCTTAATTGCGAATACGTTGTTATAGGGTTTTCTGATCAAAAAATTGGAAAATAAAAAATATCCTTAAAAATATTAAAGTATTTTTTCCTGATTTCTAATTGACTAAATTTACTATAAAATATGTTTCATTCTAATTCAGCTCGTTGCAAGTCGATGTAGGTTCGGTCTTCTATTGCATTGCTAGTTGTACTTGTAAAACTGTAATTTAAAAATGGTGACGAAAGATACTCAATGAGATGTTTTAAGTAATGTTTGATGACCATACGGGTCGTTCATTTCTACAAAGTACATCGTGCAACTAAATGACTTTTTGATATTTCTAAAAAAATGATATAATTTTGCAATGATCGTGTCTACGCGTGACATTATTAATAAAATATTTAATTTAAACAATCTGTGTTTAAGCAGTAATTTACTAAATAAATTTAAAAAGTTTTTTGATTATTAAATAAGGAAAAGTATACTTTTCTTGGTATGGTATGAACTTTATTTATATTCAGAATTTAACTGACCTTAATAACGAAAAGAGGGTACTTAAGACTGTTAATTATATAGGGAAATGTCAGATATTATCAAACCTACTTTTGCACCTGCCAAAAATTTCTAAAATCGAAGGAATGTTTTATGACCGCCTCGTTGGTCGAGGCGTACACGCCTAGCTCCAGTTCAACCGCAATGCTAGGGTTCGATTCCCGACAAGAGCAGGCATTTGTGTGTTGAACGTTTAGATGCCTGCATTTCCATGTCTGTATGTTTATTAAATTTATTCTGGTATTTATTTAAGTATAAGAATCGTTGATTAACACCCATAAAACAGGTATAAAATTAGCTTACTTTAGGTTAGATTCAATTAATGTAACTTGTCTTCTAGAATTATCATTTATTATTACTATTAATTAAATGTTTTCCTCTGCTCACCTTCTGTAGTTTGTAGTTTTTTTTTTACAATCCTCAGTCAAGTAAATAAAAAAAATATGTTCATCTATATGCAGACGGTTCATTTAAATGAGGTGTGATATCATTAAAAATTTTGAGAACCTACGATAACACATAGAGGCATGATCGTTAAAGCGATCCCTGCCAGGACCTTTCTATAATTAAGAGACAGTTAATGAAATGGAAAAGAGTATTTGGCTATTTGACTGTTGTAACAATAAAATATAAACGTTGATTTAAGCTTACAAATTAAAAATATTTGCATCCCACTATACTAAATTTTTATTCTTAAAAAGAAAATAATGTTGGCTTAACTATATCAATTGTAACTCAAGAATGGTTAGACTAATTGTCATGACTTGACTCTTTGTAATTTTTGAAATCCCCGAATAGCAGAATAAGTATTGAAATAATTTAACATTGAGCTCGGTGTAAGTCCTCCGCTAGTTTTAGTTTTGAAAAAGGAAAAATAAGCTTTGAATTTTTATATTTGTGGCCTACAATATCTGATACAAGGAAAACCGTGTATGGTCATAAAATGACGTCACAACCCCAAAATAAAATGTGAGGAGAATATGATTAGGAGTGCGATAAAGCGTTGAGCTTTTAATTGCTTTAACTATGACGTCAAATCATACATGACATTTTAAGACAACTTCAATAGTAACAAAAACTAAATAAAAGTGTTTTTTAACTAATCTAAAACAAGAGGTTATATCCGGCGCCTATCCCTTTGTATAGATATGCTACTCGATTTCTTAGTCATTGATTAACCGATTTTCAAAATTCACTTTTTATTTGAAATAGTTTCAAACATTCTAGTCGGTGTTTAGCAGTTAGACTGAATTTATATTATTGAGTAAATTAAAGAGTTTTTTTTTTTCATAATTATTGAATTTCGTGTTTATATTGAGTAAAATTAGTTAATTTTGGTGACATTTTGTACTATTTTGTTCAGTGAAAGTGCACAAAAGAAATAATCATAAAGAAATTAGCGTATTGTGTACTTCCTTGTTGCAGCCAAATCTCACTATATGAGCTTGAGTAATAAGGCCACCGCTTTACCCATGACATGACATGACTTACTGACGACTTATGACTAATTATAATTGTATCCCGATTTTTGTACATTTCATGCAAATTTATACTTGACTAATGGCAAAATGCTAACGCGAATGCCAAAACCTAAAGAAAGAATAAAATGTATCTTCACGCCGAATCCCTTACGAAGTAGGCACATAATAGTGTGCCAAATCGTGATCCTTGCATGAAGTAAGTAATAAAATAAGCAAATCTCATCACTACATATCTACTATAAAATAAAGTCGATTTCTGCTGTCTGTCCCTATGTTTGCTTAGATCTTTAAAACTAGGTAACTGATTTCCAGGCGATTTTTTTATAAGTAGAGTGATTCAAGAGAAAGGTTTATATGTATAACATAGAAGTTGTCCACCCGAGAGAATCTGGGACGTTTGATAGTGAAATATAAAAAATAATCTCCATTTCCCTTTGTATAGCGTCATGCGAGAAGAAATAAATGGATGAAGAGATGGATGGGTGGATGGATGGAGTATTTTTATTGTAAATTCTAGCATTGCTAATTCTTCTTTGGTGTGTCCGTTGTTATCAGAAGGATAAGATAAAATCATAGTTCGAATAGGACCACGTCTTTAGTAGTCGGCTATTATACACCCATACAATAAATAAAATAATTTAGCTAAACAATCAAATAGCCAAATAGTTTATGAATTTAAATTTAACGTAGCCTGTATAAATGGGTATGACTTACCAGCTTGTCCTTGGAGCACTTGTTTTCCTTGTGTCGTTAGCATATGAGGAGCAAGCTGGTTGCCTTGAAACGGCTTGCTAGCTGCGATTACCTAAATGCCAAAGAAAGATTGCTTCGTTTTAAGCGATTCCAAACAATTAGCGCTTTCGATAAAAATATGAGTCGGAACGCGTTTGTTACTTTACGGATATCCGTGGGTAGCAGTAAAGCTTACCAGTAAGTGGCCGTCCGACTGGTGACATTTTATATAAAATTAATTAAATCAATCATGAAATGCCATTCAGTTGTTGTCGCTAGAGACCTCTTCTACATTTCTTTAATAAATGACATATGCGCTCCTACTGGACCTTTTGATAAATATGGTATATTGTATAAATTTTAGAATATCCTACTCTAATTCAAATAGTGACGACCATACCCAAATCAAAATTGTGCCTCTCCTGTGACGCGATAAAAAAAATAGACCAATAATTCTTAAAATGCTACATTTGTTTAGTAGATTTTAAAACAAAGTGTATTTATTCTAATATATTTAACAGAAACATATACATAAATATAAGTGTAATTGATTTGTATTTGTAATTATTTGTTATGGAGTTCCATAAAATGAAGTCTATTTACTGGGTGTTCCGTTATCTTAAAAGTTTGAGAGCCTCTGACTTTAGACTGTAACACAAATATATTTTTTTTAATATCTTAAACATACACTGTGGTACATCGCCTCTGTGGTCTAGCGGTCCGGGTGTTGGACTTGACTGCATGAGGTCCCGAGTTCGAATCCCGGGTCGGCCAACAAAAAGAAAATTGAATTTTTCCAATATTCTAATTAAAAACAAATGTTGGTCGGGATTGGAAATGTGCCCGGTTGGCGATAGGCTTGCCACCTATCACATTGTGGGACTTAGTGTATTCGGCTAATCGTAGGTGGCCTGGTTGTGCCTCTGCCTACCTGTTCGGGGATATGGGCGTGAAGATACTACACATCTCTTATATGATTTTGTATGACATCAATAAAATATAGTACACTTTTGACTAGAGCTTCAAAAATCTAAAGAAAATCAAATCAAAATCAAAAAAGACGGTCGTAGTATTTTCGTATTAATAGAATTTCGCCTTTGTGGTCTAGCCGTTCAGTTGTTGGACTTGACTGCATAAAGTCCCAGGGTCGAATCCCGGATAGGGCAACAAATAGAAAATTGGATTTATCCAGTTTATTGACTTAAAAAAATGTTGCTTGGGATAGGATATGTGCCCGGTTGGCGATAGACTTGCCATCTATCACATTGTGGGACTTATTATCTTAGACTAGTCATGGGTGTCCTGGTTGTGCCTCTGCCTACCTCTTCGGGAATATGGGCGTGAAGATAATTCTAGAATTTTGTGTTTATATTGAGTGCAATCAGTCAATTAACGTGGCATTTTTTATAATTTCGTTCGGCGAAAGTACACAAATGAAATAATCATAAAGAAATTAGTGTATCGTGTATTTCCTCATTGCCGCCAAATCTTATTAAATGAGCTTTAGTAATGAGACCACCGCTTTACTGAAGACCCCTGACATGACTTTCTTTGACGACTTATGATTAATTTTGAATAATTAGGTACCCGGTTTTGTTAAATAGGGTAACTTGATGCAAAATTTCAACTTGACAAATGGCAAATGCTAAAGCTTGTGCCAAAGAGTTAAAAAAGAAAAGAAAAACTTTGAACTAACCTGTATCTGTTGTGAATTGATGCCTGGATGCAGTGCAATATTCCCGGGCATCAAGAGAGGACCCTGGGCATTGTAGAGCTGCTGAAGGTATGTACTGTTCTGAAGCGGTTGCTGTATCACTTGCACGCGACTGTGACCCCATTCCGTACTAGAAAAAAAATTCTCTATAAGAATAAGGCCCTTTTCAAACGACTCCAAAAAAAATGGTTATCAATTCATCGTTGTTTATACAAATTTAAAACAAAGAAAAAATCCTCTCTAGCAGGATTTGAACCTGCACCCTTTCGTCTCAAGCGAAGGAATGCTCTAATCATTTGAGCTGCTCAGGATGCAACTCCTGTGGCGAATATTTTAATTCCTTTTGTATAACATTTGTAGCACTTTATCCGAAGTACAGAGTTAGTGCTAAAATTAAAATACCTATATGTTTATTATGCGATTACTCAGTATATAAAGTGTATCTGTGATATTCTCGAACTCATTACCTACCGTTCAAAAATATAATTACCAAATCGAAAGTGGTAATAAAATTAATGTCAGTTTTTTTTCCATCCTAAGTTAAAAATAACGTAAGTATCTGTGATTACGCAGGGATCTTTTCAGAAATTTAAAATGATAATACACACTGGTATAATAAAATCTTATATCGCCGTTATTTGTATTTATATACTTCTTTAAACTTTTAATTTTTACTAGTGACGAATAGGATACCAGGTAAAAAATAAAACAATAAAAAAGAGCGACGATATATCTTTCTTCAGTCAAAATAAACCCTACTTTTATTAAACCAATTTAGATAATATTAAATAGCTTAGATTTAATATGGAGCACATTCTTGAAATATTAAAAACCCGAATTGCATTTTTTGTCGTTGGTGTAGACATGAATAACAAAAAAAAATACAGGTAATTTGGTAGTAAAATGTTGTAGAAATTCGTATCATTGCTCTTAAAGCAAATTTAATTTATTTTTAAAATTTATTTATTTTATTTTATTTTAAATAATAAAAATATATTTTTAACGATAACATTCACAACTTATATTTTTTCGCCTATGTGGCCTAGCGGTTCAGTTGTTGGACTTAACTGCTTGAGGTCCCGGGTTCGAATCCCTGGTCGGGCAACAAAAAGAAAAGTAGGTTTTTCCAATTTTCTAATAAAAAAAATGTTGTTCAGGATAGGAAATGTGCCCGGTTGGTGATAGGCTTGCCATCTGTCACATTGTGGGACTTAGTATCTTCGGCTAATCGTGGGTGCCCTAGTTGTGCCTCTGTCTACCTCTAAAGGGATATGGGCGTGAAGGTACTTTTTATATTTTATTAGCAAATATCCAACCGAGAAACATAAATCATAGATTTGGACATACCTAATTTGTTGCGGATGTTGAGTGTTTGGAGGTAAACTTTGCAAAGGTGGCATCGTTGCTTGCTGCTGGATCCCGCCAGTCGCTTGTTGCTGCTGTACCTAAACCAAGCAAACTTTTAATCTTAGAAAATCGCATCATACCCCAGAAATAAATACTTATTACCTTTAAAGAATTATGTGTGCGTTATGAGTCACAGAAGCGAAAACCCCGTGATCGAGGTGATAGTGATAAAAATAGATTTGACCCCTGGTTAATTATTCTTTGCAAAAAATCACACAAGAGCGACATATCCGGCAGTAAAGTTTTCGTTTATTCTATTTAACGAAAACATTTAAAGTTGATAATCGACTCTAAACAACATACATACATATCTTCACGCCAAGTCCCTTACGGGGTAGGCAGAGAGTATCGAGTGCCAGACCTCACGATCCTGACAAACCTGTCTTGCTTCCTTCACATTCATAACCCTTTTCATACAAACATGCCGGTTTCGGAGACTCTTGACACCACCCAGATAATATCCGATTGATCTGATCGTGAAATGTCAGCCTTGGTCTCCCCGGGTACCTACATCCATCCACATTCGCATTGTATATCTGCTTTGTCAATCTTTCATCTGTCATTCTTTCCACATGACCGAACCAGCGGAGCATGCCCTTTCGCATTTTAACACCAACACTTTCTTTCAATCCCACTCTTTCTCGGATTTCACTGTTACGAATGCGGTCAGCGGTCACTCTAAACAACACACTCTATTAATATTACTAGGTTGGCAACGCACCATCACCACCTTTGGTGTTTCCAGGCGGCGTAAATTTCTTTCCACCAGGAAATCCATCTGCTTGTTTGCCTTCCAATATCATAAAAAAAAGTTAAACCTGCGGCTTTGGTTGTACATTAAGGCTATTGTTTATCCTTCACTCGAACACATCTATTTCTTAGGTCCCCTGACCCGTAATAAACAAATAGACAAACCAACAAACACGAAGAAATAAAAAAAAATACAAACAGAATAAAAGAAACAAACGTAATTGAATGCCTTCAATTTATTCAAAACGACTAAGGTCTGATTTTTATAAAAGTATATGATACGCAAAGATATTTTACTATAGTATATATACCTGATGGGGAGTCATACTGCTGGGCATCGAAGACACCACGGTGACAGTTTGGTGATGTTGTTGAGTCGGTTCGTGTTGAGCCATGCTTATCTGCTGTTGAACTACTTGAGACTGTCCATCAACTATCTGTTCGATGGAAATATAATATTAATACGTGAAGCAAAAACTTTGGACCCCTTTTTACGAAAATTACGCGGAAAGAGAAGTATGACATTTGGCTTATAGATTGTGTGCAGGAGAAGTACAGAACGCTTATATTTTTCAATAATAGTGCTTAAATGTGCCCGGTTGGCGATAGGCTTGCTACCTATCACATTGTGGGACTTAGTGTCTTCGGCTAGTCGTGGGTGCCTTGGTTGTACCTCTGCCTACCACTTCGGGGATATGGGCGTGAAGATACTTTTTAATAATGCTTAAAAAGTGCATTAAATCAAAATTATATCGATGATAACGACATAAGATCACAGTCGGTGTGCAAACAATATTCATAAAGTTTGGAAACAAAGTATATAGTAAAGTCTTGATAAATAAAGCTCGCGCTCTTATCAAAAAAGATGTTAAAATTTATTATGGTCAAATTTCGACCAATGGACGACCACTGGGTTATAAAATAGTGTAAACGCCAAGCATGTTGCGATAATGACCGCCTCTTTGGTCGAGGGGTTAAAACGGACATTCCTGAACACAATCGCGAGGCTAGGGTTTGATTTCCGACGGACGGTGATTAACATTTAAATGTCTGTAGTTCCTTGCCTGGGTGCTTATTAAGTTTATTCCAATACCTATTTTAGTAGTAGCTGTCCCGGCGAAATTCGTTTCAACGGTTCTGTTTGTATGGGAAAACTTAAAATGTTGTTTTTCCTAGTTTTCCTTTTTTCTTATTTTTTAAACTTCCCTGGACTTCCACCAATAATTCCAAACCATAATTAGCAAAATCGGTCCAGCTGGTCTCGAGTTTTAGTGAAACTTATGAACAGCAATTGGCTTTTACGTATAAAAAAATTCTATGCATTGGTATCGTTGACTAATACCCATAACCCCAAGTGTATACTTTGGTTAGTTTGGGTTATGATTGATTAATGTAATATAAGGGATAGATTTATTTATTTAATTCCATTATTTTGCGAGGAGGATATTAAGTAAAAATTTGTGTTTTTAGCATTACGGGGACTACACTCCTAACACAGAACTGATGTCATTTAAAAATACTGCTGACTCTCTCTATCTCTATCTTTCTCTCTAATGTACCGACTATAGACTAAAACTGGAGGTTACACTACTAACAAAGAGCTGATACAATTTCCAGATATTGCTGACTCTCTTTCTATCGTACGGGTCTCTCACTGATTTTAACTTGGTACTTGACTATTGGACAGCAATATTTGGAAATGACATCAGTAGGGTTACTCTTGAATCTCGATTAATGCAACATTGGAAATTAGAATCGGATCTGTCACTTTAGGTAATCTTAAACACAAGACTAGTGAATTATTAAAGTTTAACTAATAATAAACAATAAATGATTTTATCGGGTTCATTAAATTTTGTTGTAACTAAATGTTAATCATCCGCTAGTACTGTGTTCAAGAGAACCTAAACTGACATATCCGATTCCAATTTCCAATTTGCATGAACGCGATATTCAAGAGTAACCCTACAGTTCTTTGTTAGGGTTGTAACTTTCAGTAGTAGTCAATAGCTTAATGGTCTGAGCCCTTTGTGTAGAATAGACCATCTGTCTCTACCTGGCAGTTCGTAAGGAGCTAACAAATTTTAAATGGGCATTACCAACAAGACCACTTGTGATAGTGCTGTGCAGCAAGTTGCCCGGATACGGGTCCAACACCTAACCTATTCCTGCTGGTGTAATGACGGTTTTCAGTAGTGCCGTGTTCCGATTCGGAGGGCGAGCGCAAGAGGCTTAACAACCTGGCCACAGAACAGCGACGCGTGTATCTATATCTTCTATAGACTGCTTCTGTATCTTGCCATCAGGAGAGCTATGTGCTTGTTCGGTGTCAATTCGAAATAGATAAACATTTCCGTTCATTAAACACCCGGCGAACTTAACATCTTTTGACATTGACAGTCACTAACAGTTTGTATGGAAAATGTTGGTCTTAGCGAGATGATATGTAGTGTCTAGCCTTCGTCGATAAATGAGCTATCTAACACTGAAGGAATTTTTCTAAACGGACCCCTAGTTCCAGAGATTAGCTCGTTCAAGCACAGAAGCCAACCAAATAAACAAAGGCTAGCCGGTAGACTTGCAACGCCAAAATAATAACAATCATGGTGTCTATAGGCCATATTTATCATTTGCCATCAGGAGAGACGTGCTTCTTCACCATTTTATCACATAAATATAAACATAAAAAGAGAAGTAAAGTCATTGAATTGTTAATATTGCTCACTTGTTGCGGTTTGATCTCTCCACTCATGCCGGTCTTTTGGTTCTTGTCAAACAGGAGGTTGACGTTGTTTTGTGGTGACGCCAGAAAACTAAGGTTTATCTCCCCGATACCTGGTACATTGAATTGTTGGGTGTGCACTGGCTGATTGTTGTTCACAACCTATAAACGAGGAAAATATTCAAATTATAATTTACCTCATTCGTAGACGAGCACAAATGTAAGGACAAGGAACGATGAATAAGAGAGCTCGTATTTGATTTCCAACCCAGACAGTTGCAGCCTTACCACAAAAAATATTTAGACGCATGTTTAGCTAAACATTGTTTAAATAGACATGACGATATGTTATTTGTTGAGAATTTTAGACACTAGTAAAACGCAAGTTTAACGAACGTTTAAGTTTTTTTGTGGTAACGGTAAATGTTGTAAGTCCGTAAACCTACACCGTCTTATTAAAAAACGTGGACTAACGCGGGACTAAAATCGAGTTGATATTATAGTCTTTATCACAACGTAATAAGGACTTTAAGACAAGGTTGAACCTTGGGAGTACTTTACTTCGTGTTTATTAATAATACACACAGACTATACGAATTCGAGTAGAGGGAAGAGGTAGGCAAAAGTACAACCAGGACACCCACAACTTGGATTTTATAGTTTGTTGAGAAATATCTACTTATTATCACTGTATATTAGTCTAATGCCCCAGACAGAACAGAAATTGTTATTTTGTGACGCTGAAAGTAATTTGTTTTTAAATGATAAAGGTCTGGTTCTTCATAGGATCACAACCTTTATTATCTCAACATAGATTACTATCTATTAGCCGCTGCTTCCTCACGCGTTCACATCACAAACCAGAAGGTATATATTAAATAAATAGCCCGTGACTTTTCTCAATAATTCAACTAGTTGTTATAGTTGTAGCCTACAAAAAACAACAGATAATCTTCGTGCATTGAACAGTTTAAGTAGTTTTGAAAGTAATATCTTTCAAATAAGTACTTGGCTGTCATATTTTTTTAAAATTATATGGTTGCTTTACTCATTACTTGTTACTGGTGGCAGTTTTAAATTAAATTAAATTCAATCATATCATCATTACATATATCATTACATTTAAAGTAAAGATTTAAAAGTTGCGGAATACCTGCAAAAACTTCTGCTGTTGCAACTCCTGTTGTTGAGGTATTTGTTGAATCTCAGATTTTGACTGCTGCGGTTGAGATTGAGGTTGTGAAGGTGGTGCTTGTGACTGCTGTTGTGATTGTTGCTGCTGCTGTTGTGGTTGCTGCAATTGCTGTTGTTGTTGTTGCTGCTGCTGTTGTTGCTGCTGCTGTTGTTGCTGCTGCTGCTGCTGTTGTTGTTGTTGTTGGTATTGTTTCTGCAACTGAATATGAAAATATTAAAAAATAAACTTAAGGCAATAATGCCTATAATAATAATGACGAAGGTGATCCATTCAAAGTTTTATAGTATTGGTAAGTAAGCAAGCAGCAACTAAAGTCACGTTGCCAACATTTGACTTGGAAGTAAAACCTCTTGCGTAAAAAGTTGACATTCTAACCTAAAAAACTGGATCACTTCAATAACAAGCACAAATATTAAGGCGGAAGAAAATACTGCCAAATACAACCTGGTTCGGAATCAGAACTTAGTCTCGTTTGACGCTGTTATCTCGGAGTAGTAGCTATGAAACAGATATACGGCCAATATTAATAATCTACAGATTAAGATAGGCCTTCTAGACTTTTGTCAGTAAGATATTTTTGTTAACTTTTGAAAAATAACAGTGGTTACCTGGTAACTGATCTGTCATAACACAATCTCTATCTTAGATAGATTATTAAAAACGGCCTGCAGTGTTCGAAACTAATTTTAAATTCAGATCAATACTGAAGATAAAACGTACAGGTCTGTTTCAAAACCTAATACTTTTTCAATGAAAACAAAGGGCCTTGCAACAACCACATCTACATCGCTACGACAATAAAATAGCGTTGATAGTTTTGTCCCCCTTGACTATTCAATGCGAAAAGTCCTTCCGATTTTACCTTCGGAGCAATAGCACGGACGTCCAAAAGCGGCGTTCGATTTTTCTTAACTCGATTTCAACCGAAACCAGATTTACATGTTTTTGCACTCAGCTCGTGGCCTTAAGGCCCAATCGAATTTCGTTTCGCTTACACCACAATCATTAACTAACAGTCACGCATGCATATTCCCGGACTGGTTGCCGAGAATCGGCAAAACAAAATTCTAGCAACAACTAAAAACTTAAACCAAAATCGTTACTGTCTTGTATACGTATTCTAATAAAATATTCTTAATATATTACGCCAAAAATAGCTAATACATTGGGTTTAAAATCATTGTAGAGGATTTTTTGATGTGGCGAAAATTATACGATCATTTACTTTAGGCTCAAGAATTATTTATATAATACTAGCCTTAAGCCGCGCCTTCGCTAGAGTATCGTATGCTGCTTTTAATAAACCCAAGAATATAAGCACAAAGTGTAGTGACGATTGGTAAATTAGTTTTTGCGCGAAAGCCTTACAACTTACATTCGCATTTATAATATTTAAGTAGTCTACTCTTGTATTTAATAAAAATACATTTATTTGCCAAACATGAATTCAAACTGACGTTAATTAACAGTTTAATCAAAAACATTCTTTTTAGTCAGCCCAAAAGCATAGGTGTTGAATTTGGCATAGGTTTCGATCTAATAATGCCTCAAAATCAGCATCGTTCTATTTCACTTCTTCCACTTTGCTTTTTCAGCGCTGGCTTCCGTCAAAAGCAGTACTCACATAGAGTATGTACCCAAATTCAAACTTTTTATTCAAAAATATACTTTATAAATAAATTAGACACGAATTTAGAAGTTAAAAAATCAGTCTACAATAATCTCAGTCATTGTTCCAAGCATCAAAATTTATAGCTACGTTCAAGCATTGCAATTTCGGATCCGCTTTCACATAATTTTTTCTCTTAATTTGGCGTCTTTTATTGTCGTTTACACATTTACCCACTCATCTTGTCGCTTTACGCGAAACATAAACAGTTTTGGTAAATCCCTCAAAACCTTCATATCCTTTGCATTTTATTTATCTTCAGGACAATTAATTGCTTATATACAGTTGTTATCCTATTATATATTAGTATTTCGTTAAAGCATCTTTTCTTTGTAATAATCCATACATACTACAAGGTATCACCCCTATTTGGTAGATATCACTCACACACGAACTAAGAGACTTGCTTCTTCTTAACATTCGAATGGCGAGAGCTTCGAGAGCTCTAGTCTTTATAGAGCTCTCTATGTAACAAGGAAAAAATTTTTGATTGATATAATTTTAGCGTCTTCAAGGACAAAGTGAATAAGAACCTTTTAGCTTCGTACACTTTCATCTTTGATCCTTGTTCCACTTTTTCATCAGGTAGATAGGAGGGTTAGTAATATATTATTGTTTATAAAAAAACACTAAGAGAAACAAACTACGTTTCCGTATTTGACCAATAGTTAATAAATCTATTCGAACTTTTTACCAACTTCAAATTAAATAATTATTTACTATGAGTATTGAGTAGTTGTAAAAAGGTTACAATTATGCATAACTAGACTACGAAGAATTCCACCTGTCAAGTGTCAGGTGTATTACTATAAAGGTTGTTCGGTTTCGTTGAATTTTGGTAAAATTAATGGAAAAGTTATTAAGAAATGTGTCTTCATTTATAAAACTTTTTTCAATCGTTTTTTAAAAAATAGTCATAAAGTTCTGCGTTAACAAACACAATCATAAATTTCGACGTCAAAAACAAAATGGCTTCTTTGAAAGTTGAAATCTAAAAGTATTCAATAAAGTGTTGAAAGGGTAAAATTCTTAAGGAAAAGTTGCATATTTTGTAGTCTTTCACTTATTTTTCAGAAGTTTTTGACGTCAACTGGTGTTGTATTTGCAAAGAAGCCGGAGATGTACTTGCGAACAAGAACAGCTTTGATTTAAAACGTGACGAGTGAAACAGTAAAGAACTGTTTTTTTATTATTTTAATCATTACTCTTTCACTTATTTTTCGGAAGTTTTGGGCGTCAACTGGTGTTGTATTTACATAGAAGCCGGAGAGATGTACTTGCTAACAAGAACAGCTTTGATCTAAAACGTGACGAGTGAAACAGTAACGAACTGTTTTTTGATTATATTAATCATAACATGATCAGGTAAAATCATTGATAAACCAACATTTAGAATGATTTTAAGGCAAGCTTTATAATTTCGAACATATCGATGACAGGACATCCTGTATAAACAAATCTAGATACATAATTTTGCGAAAGGGCACATTAGACTACATTATATCCGTCCCCGTTTATAAAATGTAAAGTTGACAGTTTTGAGTCGACATCATGTATGTATTCAGTGTGGTTACATTATTTAAACGTCGTTCACCGGCTCGGATAAAATCAAATATTCAATCACACCTTAGCATCTACTGCGACGATTCAACAACTCCTAGAATATACTGGAAGCTTTATTCAAATCATTTCCTGTTTTTGTTTGTAAACACCAAATACCCAACTAAATAGTTTTTAATGTTGACAAAACCTATGATTCTGATTTTAAAAATTCATTCAGCAATGCATATTCTTTCAACTCTACCTCCAATATAACTGTATGGCCGTCACTTTTGTTTTGCTGTAATGTAGGCGCAGTAGAACTGCAAAATAACTATAATTATTTTTTACATATCTTCACGCCAAGGCCCTTACGAAGTAGGCAGAGAGTATCGGGTGCACGACCTCACGATCCTGACAAACCTGTCTGGTTTCCGTCACACACTTTTCATACAAACACGCCGGTTTCGGAAACTCTTGACACCACCCTCGGATAATATCCGAATGAACTGATCGTAGAAATGTCAACCTTGGTCTCTCCGGGTACCTGCACCCATCCACATTTGCATTGTATATCTGCTTTGTCAATCTTTCATCTGTCATTATTTCCACATGACCGAAACAGCGGAGCATTTTTTCGAAAGTTAGCTAATGATTCCGAGAT
Source organism: Calephelis virginiensis (assembly GCA_002245475.1). Taxonomy (NCBI): domain Eukaryota; kingdom Metazoa; phylum Arthropoda; class Insecta; order Lepidoptera; family Riodinidae; genus Calephelis; species Calephelis virginiensis. Next base: position 386,865 of record NJDC01000156.1, read on the forward strand.
GGTCCCACATAAATTATGTTGGATTGAGTGAATCATTGGTCAACATCTATGAAAATGTATGGATTACTACGCATAACTCAAAAACAACTAGTCGGATCATGATAAAACTAATATAGAACCTCCTCGGAATCAAGATCTACCTTTCCAATAAATAACCATCGAAATCGGTGAGTAACAGCGTAATCAATATTCAAAAAAAAGACTGGTTGCACTTCGGGAGCCGGCAGAAGTGAAAACTTGAATGTTAACGTTGTGCATTTTGGATATTTTGGAATGGTTAGTGAATAATTTTGCACGAATTGGTTTAAATATCAGTATGAAAGTACTATCATTTATGCACAAATATTATTTTCATATCAATAACCTGCATTTGGCTTGACAAAAACTCGCTAAAGTTAGACCACGTGATGGCTAGGAGCGTCGTCTTATTATCTGTACAACGAACATTGCTCGTCTACACATATAAAGCTTAATTTCAAGATGGAACAAATAAAGCAATGTCAATTATACGTATCTGCTACAATATTTGAGAATGTAATGGTAGGTATATTGCGGCGTATTATCCATTGTGTATCCTATACTCTATACCGGAAATATCTAAGCAATACAAAAACAGCAATGAATCTACGTTTTATTTAAGATCTCGTGCTTATTCGCGCATACTCAGTGCGCCGTCTTACGTTCTGACGATCTGAAGCGAGTTTAAAAGTTTTTACCCATTCCAAAAAAAGTGCGCAACGCCGCTAAAGAAGTTTTCACTTCAAAAAAATTGTTATGGCGTCAAAAAAAACAAATCAAAACTTGCATTTTTTGTATCCTGGGATGTAGAATAATATCCGCCTTACCACAAAAAATAGACGCCTATACACGTGGACGAAGGGCCACCATGATATTGATAGAGAATCCAATTTTAGACAGTGTTCAGTAAAACATGTGTTCAACGAGTGTTTAATTTTTATGATGTAAATTAATGCCTAAAGCGCCTCCAATCGACAGACCTCTATATTGACTATTAATATGCATACGCGGAATTAGCAAAATAAAGGCTTATTTTACATCTAAAATAAGCCTTTATTTTGCTAATTCCGCGTAACGCCTGATTCAATAAAAAAAAATGCAGACTGTTACACTGTTAACATTATTAAAACATTTATAGGCATATTTAATAGGGGACTAGCTGAATCACTGTTTTCCACAGAGAATGCAAACGCACACGGGTCTATGTTGACAAATAGTATGCGTTGTATTTTGAGGTTGGTTTACGCGGGGCTATATGCACCTGCCCAAGAAATTATGCGTGTACCACAAATAAATGGTAGATATTATTCTGCAATGTGTGCAAAGTGCAGATGTGTGATCAGTGGACATGTCAGAATGGTACACACCCTAAGGGCATAAATGGCTGCAAATTATATATATATATATTTATAATATTGGGCGGCAAACAAGCAGGGGGATTTCCTGATGGTAAGAAATTGACGCCGCCTCGAGACACAACAGGTGGTAATAGTGGCCTAATATTAGACCTCGAGCAAAATTACGTTTACCGGCTACCTTACCCTCCAAACCGGAACACGTCAACGGCAAACACTGATGTTATGGAACAGGTAAGGCGGTGGTACCAATCCGGGCTAGTCGCTGCGAATTTTACCACCTAGTAGGAGGTCACGGCGTTAGTAACGGTAAGCCTTTGCTCGCCTTTTACGAGCTGCCTGGTGGGAAGGCACATGGTGTAAAGGAGCCCAGACCAACACAGGGAAAATGACTGTCCCAAGGTAAAAGTTGCCGAAACGAGTTTTTCATTGTACTCGAAGTGAATTACTTTATCACGTCAAAACGTATCGAAGCGAAATTTACAACACATCTGAAAATATCCCTACTTCAACCTACAAAACGCACGAATTTTTACGATTTAGTATAAATAACAATGTTCGGCTATTCACGTGCCCAGCTGATCCTAATATAGAACCTCGTTTATCATCTTGATAGAAATATATGAATTGCCAAGTGGGGTTTTACTACGTCAACTTTTAAATCCATGCTTCAAATCAAGGGGGGTTATCCTTGAATATCGATTCATGCTTCTAATATTGTATTGGAATCGAATTTGTTATGTACATATTATATAGAGACTCTCGAATACAGTACTAGCAGATTATTAACTTTTAAGTTCCAAAAAAAAATAACGGATACGATAATATAATGTATTGTTTATTATCAACTAAATGTTAATAATTCACTAGGATTGTGTTCAAGAGTATTCCAATTTGAAATTTGCGTCAAACCGAGATTCAAGAATAATCCCACTGATCTGAGTCTTTCTGAAATCAACAGGCTCAAGCGAATCATACGGCTGAGTATATTAGCGAAAGTAGTTTCAATGTTTGCAGGGTAAAAGACACGTTTTGGTATATTAAGACTATTTCCACCCGTGGAAGAAGTAATTTATAAAGTTGTTTAAATCATTAAAAGGGAGTTTGTTTTGCCGTTTCTTCTCCTGTCTGGCTAGGTTTGGAAACGGTGGTAGTTTACGGTAGATAGAGATAAATTAATTTACATTCCAAAAATTGTTTGTATTAATAATCGTGTAATCAATACAAAAACCAGTGTGTAAATAGTAAATAAATTACTAATATAATTAAAACCTATTAAAATATTTGCACACCACAATTTGGTAGAGTATGTTAGAACACTTAAATAATTTGTAACATATTTGTAACACTCATATTCTGCAAATAAATATTTTTTATTTTCTTTTTTTTTCTCAAAAACACTAGAGTAAAGTAAGCAAAGTGGTAAAAAACTACTGCAGGCATATTTCAGTTAGAAGGAAAAGTTCTAGGAAGGAAAATAATACAGTCTACATTCACGTAAATTAACCACAAATAAGGACAATTTCCTCACCAATTCTTGTTGATCCTGTTGATTTTTCAGGTGCTGTTGTATAGCTTGGTGTTGTCTCTGCAATGCTTGCTGATGCAGATGTTGTAGCTGTTGCTGCTGCAATTGCTGCAGTTGATGCTGTTGCAGATGTGCCTGCTGCTGCTGTTGTTGTTGTATTATCTGCTGTTGTATCTGCCGCAAATATTTTATTTTTGTAAACTTCACATCTAGGAGGTCACAGACTAATGGTATTAATTAAATAATTAACTAAGGAAGCAAGCTAGATGTACATAGTATACATAATAAACTAGCTGTTTACCAGCGACTTCGTCAGCGTATAATAGATTTTCATACAAACTTCAATTGTCCATAATAGTCTAGGTTTCGTTTTTTAAAAGTGGCCTATGTTGGAACCCTGGTCTTTACATATGTTTAATTCAAATTTCATCCCAATCGGTTGAGCAGTTTAACCGTAAAAGAGCAACTGACAGACAGACGGGCTGTCACATTTAAAAATATGGACTATTTTTTACAAGGAAAAGAAAACCACTATCATAATAATCAGCTGTATTTCTTTCGAAAATACGACGTCAATCTACAATACATATATTTGACATAGTAAATCCTGGTTTTTAATTTTTCAAGTTCATTAATCTAATAAATGTTTGCCTCCATCTCCATCACCAAGCACCATAAAAATAATATTAACAAAATGAAACACAAAACCAGAGTAACATGTTGTATGAATCACATTGGTCAAGAAACTGATGATCTTTTGGAATAACTTTGTTAATAAGAAAGAAATAATATACTCACAACAATTATTTTGAAGGTGCTTAACAACACATAGTTTTTAAAATTTGGAATAAGAGATGTGGAAAGCTGACTACATTCTTTTTTTGTGTACTGTACTTTTTTTATAAGCCAACATTCATGTTTACAACAGCAACAACACAAAAGAGGCTGCATATAAAAAGAGCTTAGAGCCTCTCATTCAATGCCCTACAACCCCATCCTAGCCCCAGTACTTTTTAGGGTTCTGTATTTAAAAAAATCAATAGAATTGTGTTGAAGTGGAACTAATAGCAATGATTTGTGTTTATCTCTCTCTATCTATAATCTCAGTAAATATACAATATATTTTTTTCTACTTTTCATAATCCAGATATATAAAACTCACGCCAGATCTGGTGAACCAATTTTGTTAATCTTTTTTTGTTTTATTGTTTATCATCAGAAAAAGGTTCATATGAAAATTGCAGGGAAAATTGGAAAAACAATGCTTAAACCTATACAAATTGTTAGTAGCTGTTAATGTCATCGATACGAAGATTGAGTTGGTTAGGTAGTAATAAATATCCATGGACAAATTACACAAATTGAATCTAGCTGCAAAGTAAGTAAGCAAATTATAAACTTTTTTATGGATGTTAGTCAATGAAACAAATACATAGAATAGCTTTAATTAATACCAGAATAAATTTTATAAACCCACACAGACCTAGAAATGCAAACATCTAAGTGTTCATCAAACTCAAATGAGAATAGAACTCGAGCCTCGAAATTGTTCTTTGGTATTAGGAGTATCTATGTTACTAATCCACCAATGAGGCAGTCAAATATTTTCAAAACTTGTGGAATTTTCAAAATATTGTTACAAGAACAAAACTTAAATTAAAATGGTTTCAAAAACATGTTTTTTTTTTCAGAGTATTTTTTTGTAATTTGATGTCAACAAAACCTTCTGGCAATTGCTAAGCTTCCAGATAAGGAAAGATTTTTTTTATAGTTAAAGTATAACCATGGAAAATAAGTCAAAAATAAAAACAATAAGGGCATAACCATAACCCACTAGCTGAAATCATTGGAGTAATATAAAAATCCAGGTGCTATTATTTTCCTTATATTAATTAGAGAAAACAGGGCATTTAGATTGTGATTATATCAGCTATATTTATTTATAACTAGCTGAGCTGACAGGTGTTGTCCTGTTCAACCTACAAATCTACTTTTTTTTCACATGAACCTTTTCCTGACAATAAATAACACTACAAAAAAAAATTGTAAAATTGGTCAACACAAACATGATGCCATGACCAAGGGAAATGGGGATTCATTTTTACATCAAGATTTCTAACTACATATTTACTGGTATTCATTCTTATTGACAAATATAACAATAAGGCATTGAGGGAGGTGGGTGAAGAGTTCAACTTACTTTTGGTGACAGGAAAGACGGGGTTATAAAATTTGCACAAATCCTACTTTAGGTGTAGACTTAGGTTCAATTTATGTGGTATTTAAAAAGTTTCAATTTTACAGTATTGTAGGATATATCTAAACAGCAAATTTAATTTAAAAAAATGTGAAAATGAAACAATAAAAAAAGGTTAGCACAAACAGATAGGGCTTTTTTGTATGTCCTCATCAAAATTAAGCCATTTGCAAACAACACCATTGAAATTAAAGTTGAAATATAACTGAAATAAATGTCGTGTAACTATTTGTCTTCCTCCTTCATATGAAATATGAAAGGAATAAAAATCACAATACTCCATGTGGGCCAGTCTTTAATAGTTTGAATTTTTATAGAGTAAAAAAATTACCACCATTCACATATTTGCCCTGTAGGATTACAGTGTTAATGATTCCAATTCTTATTTTATATCATAAGATTTTTAAGTTGTTATAATACAAAAAACATATTTGTTCACAATTTTAGACAAAATTTTTGAAATCTTTAGTATTAAGTTTTGTTTATGTAATAATAATTACTAGGATTTTTAACAAAGAATATTTACAGTTTAATATTTATATCTTTGGCACAATTTCCTTAAATATGATACAAATGATTATACAATATTAATTAGCTGATACAAACTTCTATTTAGCATACATTATTTGCTACAATGCTAGTTCTGAATTCACATGTTCTGATACAAATTTATAATTGTAATGTAAGGCATAAACCAACAAACAGACTTAATGTTCACAACAAACTCAATAACCTACCTCAATTATTATTTCAGTAATATCTATAATATACGGACATAGAAACAATATAGATCTCTTAAAATT